>PVKZ01003950.1:0-104754 GCA_004027375.1 Macroglossus sobrinus | reverse complement strand
AATAACTAGGTCCCGCGGGTCGGGACAATATAGCTACACACAGAATAACTCCCTCTAACAGAAATCTAGAAACTGAGCCAACTCATACACATCCAGCAAAGGAGGAAAAACCCATATCAAAACAGAGCTCAATCTATGGCCATGCCACCCTGAACAAGCCTGATCCCATCTGATCTCGGAAGCTAAGCAGGGTAGGGCCTGGTTAGTACTTGGATGGGAAACCACCTAGAAACACCAGGTGCTGTAGGCATAAAAAATTTAAAAGTAAGGGATTGTAAACTGACAAGGTCCTTGCAATCGGTGAAGTCAACCAAGGGTTGCCTCACCTTAAAAAAAAAAAATCAGAGCTCAGTCCAGAGGCAGCAAACAAAAATGCCCAACTCTCCTTCTTTCTCTGAAAGAGGACTATTTGTATTTCCTAAAGCTGCAACCTGAAGATCAGGCTTCTAATTTAGCACACAACCACAGGTGGACTGTGACCCACCCCAGAGATTCAGGAGACTGTCAGGAACCATCTCCACAATCTCTCTGCCCAGCTCCAGGTCACAGGTATCTCCCTGAAAGGCACTTCTGTATTTGTCTGGAGCTCCATCTTTTGCATCTGTGGTAGAGGACATACCCATTGATTATTTGGCTCTGATGGTCAGCAGGTCTTACAGTTGTGGATTCAACAGGACTGTACTGAATTTTAAAAAATTAGTTCTTAATTGGCTATATGCTCAGTCTCAAAGCAGATGAGAAATGCCCATCTCCCAGTCTTTCCCTGAAAGAAGCCAATTTGCATATCTGAAAAGCTTCAGCTTGAGGCTATGCTCCTAATTCAATATACACCTAAGGACTCAGAGTCTGAGGTCTGTAGTGCCTGCAGTGACTTCTCCATGTTCTCCCTCTCAACCTCCATGTTTCCAGTGTCTCCCTAGAATGAGTTATGTACATCTCTGTTACCCCAGGTTTCGCAGCTATCATCAACAAGATGCACCCCTCATTGCCTGCCTTTGATGGCCAGTGCAGCTCTTGTTTGCAGGTCCACAGGACTGTAGCAAACAAAAAAGCATTTCTTAACTAGTTACTATTCTGGGCCTCAGAAAAAAGGGAGCAGAAAGAAACACCCATCTCCTAGTCTTTCCCTGAAAGAGTTCTACTGCTATTTTTTAAAAGCCACTGCCTAAGGATACGTCTTTCAATCAGCCTGCATTCAGATGCTGACTAAAATCTGTCCTTTGGGACAATGACGGGTTGTAGCACACCAACTGCTTGAGGCCACTAGGACAAAGAAAGCAGCTTGGACAATCATAAAGGTTTGAGAGCCAACAAAGAGCCAAGGCCAGGCTGAATGATAAGGTCATCTCATACAAGTGACCACTTCCTCAAGACTGGGAGAGGTAGCTGTTTTTATCTAATACACACAAACTAACACAGAGAGTCAAGGAAAACAAAGAAAAAGAGAACTATGTTCCGAACAAAACAAGATATAACTCCAGAATCAGACCTTAAGGAAAGAAAGATAAGTGATACACCTGATAAAGAGTTCAAGTAAATCATCATAAAGATGCTCACTAAAGTCAGGAAAACAATGCACAAAGTGACAATTTCAACAAAAGGATAAAAATTATTTTAAAAGTACCAAACAGAAAGATTCAACTCAGATTAAATCAGGAAGAAGAAAGGAAGGATAAACTCAAAGAGAAGACAATAGAATTTAACCAATCATAGAAGCAAAAAGAAAAACAAATGAAAATAGCTTAAGGAAATTATAGTACACCATCAAGCAGATTAATATTTGCATTATAGTGGCCCCAGGAGGAGAAGAGAAAGAAAAGAGGGCAGAAAGCTTATTCAGAAATAATTAAAACTTTCCTATCCTAGGCAAAAATACACACACACACACACACACACACACACACACACACACACACCCAGACCAGGAAGCTCAGAGATTTCTAAATAAGATGAATGCAAAGAAACCTATACTAAGAAACAATATAATTAAATCATCAGAAGTTCTAAAGCAAGGAGAGAATCTTAAAGCAGCAAGAGAACAAAAAATATTGATACATACCAGGGAACTCTCATAAGACCACTAGTACATTTTGAGCAGAAACTTTGCAAGCAAAAAAGGAAATGGCATAATATATTCAAAGTTCTAAAAAAATATATTCCTTCACAAAGGAAAAATGTCCTTCAGAATTGAAAAAGAGATAAAGAGTTTTCCAGACAAGCAATGAAGGAGTCCTTAGCTACTGTGCCAGTATTACAAGAAATTTTAAAGGGATTTCTTCAAGCTGAAAAACGAGGACATTAATTGGTACCAGGAAAATGTATGAAATATAAAATACACTGGTAAATGCAAATACAAAGTAAAATTCAGAATACCCTAATGTTATAATGGTGGTGGATATATGACTTATAAATCTAGTATAAAAGTTAAAGGTAAATGTATTAAAAATAAATATAACTACAATTTTCTTAATGGATCCACAAGCTAAAACTATGTAAATTATGACATTAAAATCATAAAAACTAGAGCAGGACAGTAAAAATATTATAGAAAGCTTTAGTATACATTTGAACTTAAGTTGCTATTAGCTTACAATAGACTGGTATAAATATAAAGTGTTTTTTGTAAGTAAACCTCATGGTAACCACAACATACAAACTTATATTTTAAAAAAAGGTAAAGATAAAAGAATCTAAGCATACTACTACAAATCACAAAGAAAGAGAGAAAGAGCAAAACAGCCAGAAAACAATTAACAACTTGGCAACAGTAAGCCCATGACTATCGATAAATACTGTAAATATAAACAGACTAAATTCTCCAATAAAAGGACATACAGTGCCTGAATGGATAAAAAAATAAAACCCAAATTTATGCAGCTATGAGACTCACTTCAGATGTAAAGCCACACACAGACAGAAAGACAAGGAATGGAAAAAAGATTCCATGCAAATGAAAATCAAAAGAAAGCAGGGGTAACTATATTTCTATCAGACAAAACAGACTTTAAACCAAAGACTGTAATAAGAGACAAAGGAAGTCATCATATAATGATAAAATGGTCAATCTAAAAAGAGTACAAAATTTATAAATAACTATGCAACCAACATAGGAGGCATCTAAAAATATAAAGTATCTAATAAGATATATGAATGGAGAAATAGATAACAATACAACATTAGTAGAGGATTTTGAATATCCCCTTTAACAATGGATAAATGATGCAGACAGAAAATCAATAAGGAAACACTGGATTTAAACTACACATTAGGCTAAATAGACTTCACAGATGTACACAAAACATTTACCCAAAAGCAGCAGAATATACATTCTTCTCAAGTGTGGAATATTCTCCAGAATAAATCATATGTTGCATCACAATTCTAGTCTTAATAAACTTAAGATTGTGATCATATCAATCATCTTTTCCAACCATATGAAATTAGAAATCATTTACAGAAAGAAAACTAAAAAATACACACAAAAAAATGTGAAGATTAAACAACATGCTACTGAACAACTAATGGGTTAATAAAACAAAAATTAAAAAGTACCTTGATAAATGAAAATGGAGATACAAGAAACCAAAATGTATGGGATGCTACAAAAGCAGTTCTAACAGAAAAGTTCATGGCAAGAAATGCCTACCTTATAAAAAGAAATATATATATATATATTTCAAGAAATGACAAATGATCTGAAAGCTAGCTGAAAAAAGAATATAACAAAGATCAGAGTGAAAATAAATGTAAATAAAAAATACAATAAAAAATTAATAAAAATAAGAACTGGTTTTGTAGATGATAACACAGACAAATTTTATCTAGACTTACCATGAAAAGAAGAGGACACAAAAATATAAAATCAGAAATAAAAGAAGATACATTACAATTGATACCACACAAACACAAAATATCATAGTGACTACTGTCAACAATGATATGCCAACAAATTAGACGATCTAAGAAATAAATTCTTAGAAACATACAACCTACCAGGGCTGAATCATGAATAAATGGAACAATTATCACAAAGGAGATTGAGTCAGTAATCCAAAACCTCCTAATTAAAAAAAAAAAAATCCAGAACCAGATGGCTTCCCTGGAGAATTTTACCAAACATTCAAAGAATATCAATCCTTCTCAAATTCTTCCAAAAAGTAGAAGAGGAAGGAACACTTCAAAACTCACTCTATGAAGCCAATGTCACCCTGATAACAAAATCAGACAAGAATACCACAAGAAAATTATTAGCCAATATCCTTGATGAACATAGATACAAAAATCCTCAACAAAATATTAGCAAACTAAATTCATCAAAACATTAAAAGGATCATACACCATGATCAAGTGAAATTTATTCCAGGATACAAGAATGGTTGAACATGTGCATATTAATCAGTGTGATACACCACTTTCACAAAAATGAAGTATGAACATTATATGTTCCTCATAATAGATGCAGAAAAAGACAAAGTTCAATGTCCATTCCTGATTTTTTTTTTTAAAAAAAAGCTCAATAAACTGGTATAGAGAAAATGTACCTCAATATAAGAGTTATTTGACAAGCCCAGAGCAAACATTATACAAAACAGTAAAAAGCTGAAGACTTTTCCTCTAACATTTTTTCTCTTAAATTTTTTCCCTAATGGAAAAAAAAAGCCCACTCTTACAATTTTTATTCAATATAATACTAGAAATCCTATCCCGAGCAATTAGGCAATAAAATAAAATAGTTAAATAAAATAATTAAAATAAAATAAAATAAACACTAAAAACATACATATCACAAAGAAAGTGAAACTGTTGTGATTTGCAAGTGACATGATTTTATATATAAAAAATGCTGAAGACTTCACAAAAAAATATTAGAACTAATCAATGAATTCAGTAAAGATACATGATACAAAAATCAATATGCAAAAATTTATTGCCTTCCTATACACTAGTAACAAACTATCGGAAAGAGAAATTAACAAAGAAATCCAATTTACAATTGCATCAAAAAAATAAATAAATAAAAGACCTAGAAATAAACTTAACCAAGGGGTGAAAGACCTGTAGATTGAAAACTGTAAGACCCTGATGAAAGAATTTGGAGAAGATACAAATAAATGGAAAGATTCCATGCTCATAGATTGGAAAAAAAATAATATCATTAAATTCCCATACTACCCAAATCAATCTACAGAGTCAATGAAATCCATACTGAAATTCCAATGCAATTTTCCACAGAAATAGAAGAAAAAATCCTAAAATCTGTATGGAGCCACAAAACACCCCAAATAGCCAAAATAATCTTAATAAAGAAAAACAAAACTGGAGGCAATATGTGTCATGATTTCAAACTATGTTAAAAGCAATAGTCATCAAAACAGTATGATGTTGGCATAAAAAGACACATTAATCAATGGAACAGAATAGAGAGCCTAGAAATAAACCCATGAACATATGGTCAATTAATTTATAACAATGGAGCCAAGAATAAACACTGGGGAAAGGATAGTCTCTTCAATAAATGATGTTGGGAAAACTAACTGGACAGCCACCTGCAAAAGACCGAAACTGAACCACTATTTTACACCATATACAAAAATAAACACAAAATAAAGATTTGAACACAAGACCTGAAACCATAAATCTCCTAGAAGAAAACATACATAGTAAACTTCTTAACATCAGTCTTAGCAATGATTTTTTTTTGACACAAAAAACAAAGGCAACAAGTGTAAAAATAAACAAGTGGGATTACATAAAACTAAAAAGCTTATGCACAGCAAAGAAAACCATCAACAAAATGAAAAGGCAAGCTACAGAATAGGAGAAAATATTTACAAGTCACATATTTGATAAGGGACCAATGTCCAAAATATATAAAGATCTCACACAACTCAATAGAAAAAAAATCAGATTAAAAAAAATGGGCAGAGAAACTGAATAGACATTTTTCCCAAAGAAGACATACAAATGCCCGGCAGATACATAAGGAGGTGCTCATCCTCAGGGAAATGCAAATCAAAATCCCACTGATATCAGTTCATACCCGTTAGAATGGCTGTTGTCAAAAGACAAAAAATAACAAGTGCTGGTAAGGTTGTGGAAAAAAGAGTACTCTTGTACACTGTTGGTGACAGTGTAAACTGGTACAGCTGTTACGGAGAACAGCATGAAGATTCCACAAAAAATTTAAAAAAGGACTACCATATGATTCAGCAATCCCATTTCTGGGTATATATCCACAGGAAATGTGAACAGGTTATCAAAGAGATATCTGCACCCATGATTATTGCAGGATTATTCACAATAGCCAAGACATGAAAACAATCTAAGTGTCATTAATAAATGATTGCATTTTAAAAAGATGTGGTGTATGTACACGTATAATGGAACATTATTCAGCTATGAGAAAAAAAGAAATCATGTCATTTTCAACAACATGAATGGACCTTAAGTACATTATGCTAAGCAAAATATGCCAGAGAAAAAAAAATAGTGCATGTTATCCTTTATATGTGCAATCTAAGTTTAAAAAATAAAGTCAAACTCATAGAAGCAGGGAGTAGAAAAGTGGTCGCCAGGTACTGGGAGGTAAGGAAAATAGGGAGAGGTTGGGAAAGGGTATAAATGTTCAGCTATAAGATGAATAAGGTCTTAGGATTTACTATATAAGATGGTGATTATAGTTGATAACACTATTGCATAACTTAAATTTGCCAAGAGAGTGGAACATAAAGGTTCTCACAAAAATATTTAAAAAGCAATCAATAAATATATATGGTGATTATGTTAATTAATTAGATGAGAGGAATCCTTCCACAATATATACGCATAGCAAATCGTTTCAATGTACACTTTAAATATCTTACAATTTTGTCAATATACCTCAATAAACCTAAAAAAAATGCAAGAGATTAAAAAAAGCTGCTGCTTACATGTGGGTCTGTGGTAAAGAGAGATGGTATAAGGCAAAACCAAAGTTCAGTAGAGTCCAGACTATATGGTGACCAAAACTGGTTAAGTATTTTAGTGTTGTTTTAAAGTACAATTGGAAGATGTTGAGTGTTGTTTTTATTTTGCTCTGGTTTTTTAAGTATGCATATATAGGAATACATATATACAGTGAGAAAGGAATGGGAATCAGATTTGTCTCTAACTGCACTGCAGAAAATAAATTAGAAGAGTACACGTCAAGAACTATTTCTGTAATTCAAGTAAAAGATGGAAATTTATGTTTAAAAAAAAGTATATTGTCTTATAGCTTTTTTCTCAGTTTAAAGTATACATGATTATCAAATCAACTCACCCAAAACAAAAATATTGGTATATTGCATTGAAACATGTTTATGTTTCTTACATAAAATAAAATTTCACAGAAAAAAAAATTAATACTTGTCATCCATAGATAAAACAAACCAGATATTGAGACATGAATATCAATTCTATTTAAGTGTCTACATCCATCTAACTGTTTTGCTATTGTTTGGTGATAGATAACACTCTAAATGAATCATCAACATTAGATCTAATTAATGTCCTCTTAAGCAGGAGTTTTAAGAACAATAACAATAATTACGAAAAGTACTAATATACCTTCTACATCTACTAATTAAGAGTGTATTTTTATCATTTCATCTCCTCTTTAGCTTCCACATCTATATACACTTGCCAAAAACTATATTCAACCACCAGCAAACATATATTCACCAGTCACTGTACTGATATAAAAGTGAATAATCTAAAACTCTGGATCTTAAGGTACTTACAATAGTTAAGGTGCTCACAATTTTTGTCTAAAATTAAGCTTTATTTTAAATTCAAATTAATACAAAAAGATATACAGTGTAAAATAGATCTACAACATTAAGAGACATAAAAGGAGAACACAGTATGCTTGAATAAGGGTAGGAAATCAATGAGCGAATAAATTAACATTCTTCTCCATGCCTGAACAGAAAGAAAGAGTCACATATTTAGGCTTTCTTCCTTGATTAAACCCTCCAGTGACTTTTTTTTTTCCTTTTTAATGTTCTCTAAAAGGTTAAATTATATTAAGATTTAATAGTGAGAGTCAGTGTGTTTCATTAGGATAAGTAAATGGAAAATAGATTTCAATCAGTAAAATTATTGGGATTTCACCCTACAAATTACAGAAATTTTTAATGCTATTTTAAAACAAATTACATAACCTTACTCTGCAATCAAGCAGAATTGATTCTATTTCTTTCTTGTCATCTTCTGTTATACTGGACTATACCTAGACTGTGATAATAATTTATTATACTGCTTTAACTCATTACAAACCAGATTTCC
The DNA here is from genome assembly GCA_004027375.1 of Macroglossus sobrinus. Classification (NCBI taxonomy): domain Eukaryota; kingdom Metazoa; phylum Chordata; class Mammalia; order Chiroptera; family Pteropodidae; genus Macroglossus; species Macroglossus sobrinus. The sequence goes on along the minus strand of PVKZ01003950.1, from coordinate 96,447 downwards.
CAAACCTAAATTCTTATTACCATTTGTGGACAAAATATCCACAACACCTCACAACTTACACTATATGACAGCTTAACAAACAGGATAGTTGTGTTATCACACAAAAACAAAAGTGACAACATTATAAAGCTGGAACAGCAAATTCACATGTTCCTTGTTCTTTTTTTCCCTTCACATAATCCTCTTACATTATTTCACTAACAATATAATTTAATAGTCTATATACCATGCCCTAGTTGGTCTTAGTAATGCATGTTTCTACCTCAATGAGGAGTCAACACATAACTAACTGATACAATTCATTAATCATCATCATCACTATCATTTTGGGCACTTGTTATATAAGAGATATTATGAATTAAGCATTAAATTAGATACTGTTATTATCCCCATTTTAAAGATGAGGAAACCAGGTCTTAGAAGCTAAGAAGTTTACAAAACTGGGATGCTTTAGGGATTGCTGAAATTTACACAGTCAGTAGTAGTGGAATAGATGTTCAATCATGCCTCTCTGACTCCAAGGCCAAAGTTCTTGACCACATATTAACCATATCTGCCCAAGTTCTTGTATAAGGGTCTAGGTCCTCTGTCTATGAAATATATCTTAGAGAATTCATATTTTGTTATGTTATCCCTTTTTAAAACAAGATATTGATTTAAAATTAGAATAATCTAGGCTTACCAGTAGAGAGAATGACTCCTACCCATAACTCAGGTACATAGAAACGAAGGCCATGTGAAAATAAAGCTAAGCAACAGAGACACTACCAAAGCTTTAAACATGTAATTGACAACTCAACTTAAAATAAAATAATGCATAGAAAAAACTAATGAATAGTTATTTTTAAAAGATATAAAGAACAATAACTATCCATTGTGAAAAGTGCTACAAGAAGAATATAAAAAGCATCTATACGCAAAGCACTTTGCACCAGAAAATTTTAAAAGGATTCAAAATTTGAAAATTCAATCATTTTGAAAAATAAGTAAAAGAAGCATTCAGAGAGAAGAAAGAGCAACCAGATGAATAAAACACTATGTATTAAGAAAAGGTCAAAAGTAATGGATCTCTCAAGGAACCACAAGGCAAGACTGCCTATTAGTGAAGAGCACTGGTAAAATTAAGCAGGAGGGGTAGATAAGGACCAGATTATAGAAGCCCAAGTTACCACACCAAGGACATTGCACGTTTTTCCAAGAAAAAGGGGAAGTATTGAAAGATTTTTAGTGGAAGAGTTGATACATATATACTTTTAAAAGAACATTCTGGCAAGTTTCTGCAAGCACAGAGGAGTCTTTAAAATAAACATTTCTCAGTCTACAGCCAAGCCACTCTAAACATGCCTGATCTACGCAAAGTCAGGCCTGGTTAGTTCTTGGATGGGAGATCACCTAGGAATACCAGTTGCTGTAAGTGTAAAAAAATAATAAAATAAAAATAATAAATAAAATAAATATTTTCCTTGAAATGATGGAAGGATGACATAGTAAAGTTAATTTTTTAAATAAATAAGCTGGAATGAATATAAGGTGGCTATAATTGTATTCAGTACATGTAAAATATTAAAAACTAAGTGAGACTAATGTGTTTGCAAATCCAGTATAATGCTCATTCTCCATAGAAATGTAGAGTTACATACTAATTTAGACTCTACACTGAATATTTTAAAAATAGGCTATTGAGATAATGCTTCACTGGACATATTTTCTAAATGAAAGTCTAAAACTACTTAATATTCAATTTGACATTGAAATTAAAAAATAGTTCTTCAAACATTTACTTAGTATTATAAATGACAAGGTTGTTTCTAAAATTCCCGTCATGTACACCTGAAACTTACTGGATTTCATTAACTAATGTCACCAAAAAAAATATTAAAAATACATTTAAAAAATAATTAAATAAAATTCCTGTCCTATTCATATGATTGATGAATATTTATGAATCATATTTATATTTATTTTGTAACACTTGTATCAATGCTTTTCTACAAAAATTTCCCCCAGATAAATTTTCTTCATGAAATATTGCCCATTGACATATTCCATGACTCTTTCCTGGTGCCCATGGAAATAGTTAACAAAATAATAATAGTTCAGTTACTGCACACCAATTATGTGCCAGATAATGTGCTAAGTACTTTGCATGTACTATTTCATTTAATCCTCAGGGAAATACCATGAAGCATTATAATTTTCCTCTATTTTACGGTACAGCTTAGAAGGTTAAGTGACTTACAGAAGGACATACACGGCAAGTGGTAAAGCCAGAATCAGTACCCAAAAAGACAACTAAGGAGAGCCCAGGCTTTCAACTACTTATTCCAGAGAGTTAATTTTAATATACAAAATAGACTCTAAAGTGTATCTCTACCAAATAGACAATATGTAGATCTTAAGTGATCTTTAAAACACCCATTCTTGTTACTTGAAACTTCAACAATCATTTATTCAATAAATAGTTTGTGTGTATTATATGTTAGGCAGTATTCTAGGTACTAAGTGCACAGCAATGAACAAAACAGGCAAAATATTCAGACAACATTCTAGTGTGAAACAGCAAAATACAAAACCAGAGGTTATGAATGTTTTGAGCAAAAATAGATGTTTTGAAGAAAAATAAAGTATGCTCAGAACTGCTGTGCAAGTATTTTTCTCACCAGAACACACACACCACCAAAATGCAAAGTGTCAGTAGATGGTACCAGAGCTACCACTGTGCTCTGATGCCCATTCTAAGCAGCAGTCTGACTTCTTCTCCCAGGCTAATGATACCCTATCCTCTTCTCTCAACAATCTTATTTCCATTTTCCTCACTCTTCCCCACCTCAAACCTTTAAGATGTCTGAAAACTGGGACTCATCCATCATGACTTGAATCAAATCTCATTCTTTTGTGAAGTCTCCCTTGACTCATCCCAACTTCCTCTTCTGCACTACCTCTGTACTGTATATACCTGTATTTGTATGTACTATGCTATGTTGTATTTACTGGTTCACATCTCTTACCTCTACTTGTCATCATTTACTACTAGCACTTAAAACAATCATAGGCTCTATCTCTAAGTATGTAGTTGATGAAAGTAGAAAGAATGACATGTTGAATACCACTGTGTATGGTACAGTAAAGAAAATAGCAGAATTAGCAGAAGAGGCTGACAAGGTAGACGAAAATTTAATCATGAAAGTCCTCATATGCTAAGTCCTGTAAATAATGAATTGCATAGACAGAAGAAATTTTAGATCCAGGTATATACCTAGGCCCTATTTCACACCAACCAATTAGATGTATACATTTGGAAAGATTTCTTAACTACCAAGAGCCTTAAATTTCTTCATCTGTTAACAGGGATAATAGTAACTATCTTACAGATTTGGGATAAAGATTCAAAACAATATTTACAATGCATGTAGCACAGTGCCTCTCTCTCTCTCTCTCTCTCTCTCTCTCTCTCTCTCTCTCTCTCTCTCTCTCACACACACACACACACACACACACACACACACACACACACAAAGAGATTCAGTAAGCAATATTTGTGATTATTATAAATGATATAAGGGCAGAAAGAACACGAAAAAAACTGTGTTTTTAAACAGACCATTCTGAGGATATGAAGGATACATTTCCAGGAAAAAGAAACTAGTATTAAGAAAAACTCCCAGAAGGCTATTTTTTAAGTCCTCCAAAAGAAAACAGATGACTACTTCAACTAAGGAAGGAACAGTAAAGATGGGGACCAGAGGATAAACTTGAAAGATATTTAGAAAAATAATTGATAGGGCTTGGTAACTAATTAGATATGAGAGATTGTTGAATAATGATGAAGAGTCATTAGAAATATCAATAGGTTAAATATTAGATATGTCAAATATATGGTGGGTTTTTTTAATAACAAAAAGATACTTCTAAGATCATGAGAGCAAGACCAGTAGGGTGAGAGAGGTGAATGGCATGAGCCTGGAACAAGTATGGCACATCTAGTTAGAGAGCAAAACATGGAAAGATATTAAAAGGCAGAGGTTTGTGCCTTGTTGTAAATTGGATGAAAAGGCAAAAAGACATACTAGTGAAAGATACATGCTTATGAAGACATTTCCATTAATAAAAAGCTGGTAACCAATCAGCTCTGAAGTGCCAATTAAGTTTCATCAAGTTTTTAGGTCTCAAACACTACTCAAGTAAAAAAATCTGGCCTAAAAAAATAAAATCTGGTCTGCTTTTTCTTAAATCCATAAAGTTTATCTTCTTTTTCTTTTGGTTCATAGTCAAGATAATTCTATATGCCATTCAAGACATTTGGGTTTCATGTGGCTTGGAAAATAACTAACATAAAGGGAATAAATCTAAATCATAAGTGAATTTTTCTTGTTTATGTATTGTTCAAGCAATTGCTCACATTGGGGGTCAAAAACTTATTTTACATTAAAGAATCGATGTTTTTTGGAAGAAAAAAAAAGGTCAAACAAAACTTTTAAAGAAATACATAAAGGAGTACAAATGTGTTTCATTATCATTGGTCAAAATAGAGGATCTATCCAAGGACTTAAAGAGAAATTACCTATGCCTTAATAAAATTGAAAAACAATTTAGAGGTAAGGATTGAACTTATATAATAAATTATGTCTAATAATAGTTTTAATTCCATTGTTCTGCTTCAGGATTACAGTCTGTAATGCTCATTTGAAAATTTCTAAGAACAAGAAACATGATTTTAATAAACCATTAAACAGCCTTATAGTTTATTAACGAACGAGAAAAAATATTTAATATTGTATAACCTTAGACAAGTTATTTTACCTCTCTGTGCCATTTCCTCATCTGAAATTAAGGGAATTATTATTAGAGACCTTTAAAATTCTTTATAATTATAACATTCTATAAATCTGTAAAATAATAAGTTATACAGTTAAATGTTCAGAGAAGAAGCAGTCATCTAGACTGAAACTACAGTGGTCACAGAGAAATAAAAATCATAGCTGAACATTTACCACACTAAGTACTCTATAGTCATTTTCAGATTTTTTTAATTAGTAAAGTTTATTTTTTAGAACATTTAGTTTTGAAGAAAAATGAAAATAAAATACACAAAGTTTTCATATACTCCCTTCAGTACCCTCATTTAATTTTCACACACAACGAAATTTCTATTATATATATTGAACTGATAAAAAAGATAGTGGCTGAAGCAGGATTTGTTTTCAAGTTTACATACCCTTGAAGGCTAGCCTGCATACCCTTCCACAAATAGCTACCTGGTTTTAAATTATTGCTCTGCAACTTACTGCAAAACATGTAATGTAACATCTCTTGACCATCATCATCATAAGATCTGAAGAAATAAAATGCTGCATATAAATTAAATTCATTGGTTAGTTCACTTCTTTCTCTGAAGTATATTGAATTTCACATGGGAGGTAGTGTTTAACCTTGGAAGAAAAAGCTTTCTTCCAAGGTTTTTTCAAGCCAAGGTTTAAATACATGAGAAGGCTAGAGGAATAAGATTTGGTGGGAGAAGGAGGCATGGTCCAAGACTGTCTGACTGGAAGGGAAGTACCTGTGAAGGCACAGAAGTACAATGAAGTAAGCCTGTGACTGAATCAGGTTTCATGGAGGCAGTGGGTGGGGTGAGACACAATGAGAGATAAAATTAGAAAGGACTTGTTACTCACCCTGGAGTTGAAAACAATAACATATTAAAACATCTTTGAAAGGATTATATTAAATCTGATAATAACCATATGAGGAAGATGCTATATGGTACCTATTTTATAGATGAATAGACTAAGAAACAGAAATGCTAACAACTTTTCCAAAGCCACGGAGGTAGAATCTAAACAAAAAGGGACAAGAAACCCAGGGAATCTGACTGTAGAACATGGGTATTTAACTACAGTGCTCCACCCACTGCTATCCAAGTAGAGATTCAATTTAAGGAAGAATTGTTTTTAAGTTATTGAGCTATAATTTGTATCAATAAAATATTTTTGAATGTCATAATCCTTAATTTTTCTAGGTTCTCACTTACAGATAGATAGGGATGCCATACCTCAACCCCTTTCTTTTTAACCTGATCTGTTAATACCACTTTTGGAAGAGAACACTCTCCAATTTAGAGAGCAAAAAGGTAAGCATTCTTTCATATACCAATAATCTTATTAAGGAGGCCCCTTAATAGATAACTGACCCCAGTTATTAATTTATTAATTTCTGTCATAAAGAACTACAAATAAATTATCCTGAAATCAAAGTCATGATTTTAACATCCCACATCTCTCCTCAACTTAATTTTATGCTAAAAGTCCCTTGAAACAAAAATCAATTCTTTTTTTAATTTAGAGTATACATTTTACAACCGGCTCTCTTGAAATTAATGAAAAAAAATAATTATGTGACTCAAAGTTATACATGCCAAAGTTGCTTTACTGTAATTTCATTTTTAATTGGCTAAGATGTGCTTTTGGAACCTCTTATTGTTGAGTAGAAGTTAGAAAGCTGTGACTCATGGAAAGGGTTCGTAGGGAACTTTGTGGACTAGCTAAGGAATTTGGACTTTGTCTGCTGTGCAGTGTGGTGCTACAAAGTGTTGAGCTGAAGTTTGTGAAGGCAAAGAAGGGAATCATTCCAAACATTGTAGATATTTATAAACATTACAATACCACTGGCCTCACTTCATTTTTACTTCTATGAAAACTGTACCACGTACAAAGTTGTTTGCTTCTAATAATCCGTGTCAAGTAAACTGCATGAAAAGATTTTTTTTTAATTCCATATTTTAAAAGTCTAAATGTGGTGAAGCTAGAATTCTCATACATTACTAATGGGATTATACAATGGTGAAACCATTTGTAAGACAATTTGGCAATTCCTCAAAAAGTTAAACATACTGTTACCATGTAGACTAGAAAGTCCACTCTTAGGAACAGCCCCAGGAGAAATAAAAATATAAATTTCCACAAAAATCTGTACAAGAATGTTCACAGCACTTATAATAGCCAAAATGTAGGAATAACCCAAATGTCCATCAACTGATGAATGGATATATTATGGCATATCCTAATAATAATAATTGTTAATATTATTAAATATTTGACCATAAAAAGGAATGAAGAACTGATACATGCTACAACATGAGTGAGTCATTTGTAAGTAAAAGAAACCAGTCATTTAATAGGTAAGGAAACTAGGCCTAGAAAAGTAACTTGCCCAATGTCAAACAGCTAATGGGCACCATTATCTATAAATGTTTTATCTTTAATAAATATCTATTATAATACATTTTAATCGGTTATCTGAAAAGTGGATCAGCAAGTGACTTAGAAAATTTCCCTCAAATCCTTTGAGATGGCTGACAAAACTGCTATTGATTTGACATCTGCAATGGAAGAATAAGTAGAGTAAGAGTAAAAGATCTGAATCCATAGAATTACTTTGAATGATTAAAATTTGATCCACTGTCCTCTAATCACAAAAAAAAAAATGTGACCACTAGCCAAATTCTGCATTATAAATTCAGTATCCCTTTATTTCTACCCCTCGCTTCTCATTCTTTTGTAATTATTACAACTCTTAAGACTAGGCTTCTTGAATTTCTAATAAAATCCAGGAAATGCCTGAAGAATTTAATTCAGATGTAAATGGAATTATTTGGGTTGTTTCTGTCTCTGTTTTTAAAAAATAATACTATGGAACAGTGTGCTGTTACAGAAAGCCCCCATAGACTTCTCAGCTTGATACCTGAAATAATTTAGAGAACTAAGGGGAAACAAAAATCTGTGAGTGCTTTATAGTTAATTTATTTACAACAATTTCAGAACTGAGAAAACCCACCCACACATGTATACCCACAGAGAAAGAGAAAGAATTTTCAAAACAGCTATTTTTTTATCCTGCTGGTACTTTCTTCTCATTTCTTTTTCCTTTCTGCCCTCCTCATTTTACATACCTTCAATAAGATTTTAGTTACAATTTTAAATTTACTTCTGAGTTCACCCTAACTAGGAATTACACCAAAAGTAACAGGATACAGCCTCCATTGTTAAGCCATCCCCCTGGAAATACATTATCTTGAAGAACGCCTTCTCATATCTTCAAAAACTGTATACAAATTGACTTGCAAACAAATAGAATGATACCAATTTATTTGACTAGTTCATGAACTGTGCAAGATCCTTTAAAGCTAAAATTGAAAACATGAGAAATTTTAGTTTATATTCAAAGGAAACTTATGACTGAGATTTCATCTTTTAAACATCCATATCTTCAATATTAGCTTTTTTCCCCCTTTTATAAATTTGAATAATATTTGTCAACATGAACAGTGGAAAGAACTGACCTGTTAGCTCTGGGTTTTAGAGTAGAATTTAAAGTACTCAAAGGTCTCTTTTAGATCTTAGATTCTGTAATTCTATGATTTCTTTATTTTTTGCTGTTGTGTCATAGCACAAATCATTTGGCATGACATTTCATAGCCAAAAATGTCAAAGTAAATAATTTCAACATCGAATTAATGTTTCAAAGAGTAAAAATCACTCCCAGCCCAAGGGCATTTACAAAGAAATGAAAACAGTCAAATATATCAGTCAGATACATATAAGATATATGTGTACACATGTTTGTATGTGCAAATTTAAATGTTTAGAAGAATAGTTATCAGAATGGTACTATCTCTAGGTGACATTATTGCTATGTATAGCTATAAATGATTGACTCTTATAATTTTCTATGTCTGAATATTCCACAATAAAATGTATATTTTTACATATGGAAAATTCACTTCTATTCTAAACCATAAAATAGACTAAAGATGATATAGGGAAAGGAATGTGCCATCTTTGATGAACATGTCCACCAACACCAAGATGCATCTTATCCATGAAACAGAGACAGTAGATGATGAAGTTTATCTTCACAGTGTCTCTTGGGTACTGGATAGGTTGGAAAAAGAGGGCAAAAGCAACTGAGTATTCCCTTTGACTTTCTGGGTACTATTGGGTTGGCCAGCATGCTGTCATATGCAGGAACACCAGAAGTCCCTGAGAGTCATGGCTCAGGATGTAAGTGGATCAGTTAGAAAGCTTAAAGGGATGGTACTGGATCAAAGCTGAAACATTTTCATGGAAGTTTTTCTACCAAGAGTGGCAACTGGCTAACTTGGATAAGATAATTCATATCCTCGCTATTCTGTATCATGGGAAGCCTCCTCTGGGTAATTACCAAGTTCAAAGTTGGTTCCTCTCTACTATTACCACAAAAATACTTTTCTTAAACACTACCTCCCTGTCATATTTAAGGCCATAGCCTCTGACATGATGGACATTTGGTTCTTGAATGTCACATGTCTAAACTGAAAAAGAACAAGTTAAATCACCTGTATCCTGAGAAAAAAAATTTTAGAGACAATCGTGTCTTATAGTCAAGAAAGAAAACACAAATAAAATTGGTATAACAATATTGCTTAAAGTTTTCAATAGTTTCTTGTTAATTTCAAGATAAAATCCTGAGAGCATGAAAATATATGGGGGAGGTGAGCTATAACTGACATATGTTTTGAAAAATGTTCCCAAATGATTCCAGTATATCAGCCCCATTCCCTATGAGAATTGCTGAGGTAGGTAATACTTGTATATACTAAATATACTGTAAATACTAGATAGTATGTACCTTAAAAATAAATTTACTTTAGATGTAGAAATATGAAGAGTAATGACCAAATTATTACGTTGCCCCAAAAAATAAACTAATATAAATATATCAGCAGCAGTAAAGAGAAAAACTTAAGTTTAATGTAGTACCATCACTTTATATTTTTTCCTGTCATAATTATTAATTCAGTGTTTCTCAGATGAGCTTTAATTAAAAAATAATTATAAAAGACCCTTAATGTTGCTTTATATATTCATATTATAATTCAATCTAAATACAAACAAAATTAGATATAAAATATTATGCATATATTTTCTTTTTTAACTATAAAATACAAATCTACAAATTACATATATAGAAAAATACAAAAACATTTAAATTAATAACATTTTATGAAGCAGAAATAACTGCTTTGCTGAGATATAGCATCAAACTCATATTTATATTTAATTTATTGCTGAATTTTTATTTCAATAATAGAGTATTCCTATCAAGACTTCCAGTGTAACATGCCACATTGAGCTTCTGAAGATCTTATCCCACTACAAGCATACATAGAATGCTGCATAAAATATAACCCCCCAGATATTAAGTACATAACAAAACTAAAAAGAAAAAGTAGTAAACCCCCAAGCATGAGAATATAGAACAACGTCATAACAATAAGAATATAAGCTGACTCTTCAGTGGTCAAAGGGAATATCAGACCCAGATATATATAGATATATATATATATGTATATATATATATATATATGTATATATATATATGTATATATATATATATACATATATATATATATATATATATACACACACACACACACACACACATATATATATAATCCTAAAGCCTTGGGATTACAGTTTTAATGCCTAGCAAGGACTGAGGCAAGATCTAGAAATAAAACTTTCTTAACGAGAACCTGTAAGTTCCCTGTTCATAAAATACAGCTTTAAAAAAAAAGAAAAGAAAAGAAAACTCTGTCACCTCCAGCCCAAGGCAAATGGTAAGGACATTCATCATTGCTGAGCACTGAGAGTGGAAAGAGAGGTAGGACTCCTGGAATGCCCAACAAAAGTTAAGTGCAAACCTCTCTTTTACACATATATTTCTACAATACATATAACTCTCATAAAGATTAACTCACAAAATTCACAAATCATATGAGGTCGTGATTCACCAAAATGAATTGTCAGTAGACATAAATGGCTAAAATAGCACGCTCTCACCCCAAAAAATTTTAGTAAAATAGAACAATCATATTATTAAAATAAATATTCTGGGAATTGTTTTAAAAGGTAAAAGAAATAGAAACATACTGAGAACAGAAATATACTGAAGTGACTTCATAGCAAAGAATAAGCAATTTTTAAAAATGGCACTTCTGGAAATAAAAATTATAAAAATTTTAAAATATCAATGTATGGATTAATCAACTGATTAGGTATAGCTGAAAAGAAAATTATTATATGGTAAAATAAATTTGAGAAAATTACCCCGAATGCAACATAAGAAATAGAAAACACAAACAAGAGGATGAGAGGCATGAATAGAGAAAGACAATCATATGTCTACTTAAATAGCAGTTCCAAGAGAGAATAAGAAAGAGAAAATATTGAAAAGATAATAGTTAAGTATTTGCCATAATTTATTGAAAAACATGGCCAGACTCAGGAAACAAAGATTCCCATGCAAAAATTTTAAAAGAAATCTACACCTAGATATTATTGAGAAACTATAGATAATCAAAGACAAAAAATAAAATGCCAAAAGAAACCTCATGAAAAAAAACACATTGAAAGCAACAGAAAAACAATTATTATTGCATTTACTCACAAATATTTATTGAATTCCAGGCACTGTTTTAGGCCCTGAGGCTATAGCAGTGAACGAAACAAAAAATGCTTGCCTTAATGGCATTTATACGCTGTTGATAGGAATAAAATTATATCTGCAAAGTACAAATATGAAGTAAATGTAAATCCAGAATTCTAAACTTACATTTTCTTTCATTCAATAAATATTCATTAAGTATTTTTAATAAATATTAAATACTTTTTATGTGACAAACACTGTTCTAGGTATTGGAATAGATCAATAAACAAGCAGACAAAAATTCCTACCTTCATCGAGATTGCAGTCTGAAGGGATATATAATAAATATAACAAATGTAAAACATATAATGTTAGACTTTAGAATAAATGCTATTTAATTAAGTAAGAAAAGTGAGGTGGTGAGTGAGAGTTGAGGCTAGAGTAGGTTGCAATTTTAAATAGGTTCAAGTTAAGTCTCACTGAGGTCACTTTTGAAGAAAGGATTTCCAGCTAAATAGCATTTAAGAATAAAATAAAGACATTTTCAGATAAAACATTGACATTTGATAGGCTGAGTTACTGAAAGATACTAAGTGATATGTGAAGGAAAATAAATACAAAAAAAGTAATATGTAAGAAACAGTGTTAAAGGAAAATATTTCTTTCATGTATACATTAAATACTTACAAAAATTATCTAGATAACATGTTACAATCATCTAAACAAATACCAAAATCAAGAGTTAGTTTGAAGCATGAAGCAATAAAACTGAAAATCACAAAAGTAGAGAGAAAATCAATTTACAAATCACCTTAAAATTTTATATAAAAATGTTACATAGAAATTACACTAAATAATTCATTTTTTAAATTTCCATTTTATATAGGTATATCTAATATTTAAAAATCAACATGACATGAAAATAGATGTTACATATAAAGTAGCACTTAACAGTGAAAGTTGTAGTCAAAAATGTATATATTAGTGAAGAAAAAAACACAGCTACTAACCAAGATTTCAACTTAAGAAATTTTTAAAAGGACAAAAGATTAAACAAAAGAAACAGAATAAGGAAATAATAAAGATGTAAACTGATTTAATAAAATCAAAAACAAAGAATAATATAGAGCAGATTGATTAAAACAAAACTTGGGTCTTTGAAAAGAATAGTAAAGTTGTCAAACTTCTGATAATGTTGAGCATGAAAGAAATGAGAGAAAACAAAACTAACAATATTAGAAATGAAAAATAGATATATTTACAAAAAGATTTATGAATAAGAGATTATGAACTACTTTAAGTCAATAAATTTTAAAACAAAAAAGGGCAATCTCCTAGAAAAATACAACCTACTTAAACGGACCAAAGAGAAATACATAACCTGAATAGACCTACAACATTTTAAGAAACTGAATCAGAAGTTACAAAATCAATCTACAAAAAAGGCACCATGCACAGATGGTTTCACAGACAAGTTTAATCACACCTTCAGTCAACTAACAATCCCTTTCTTGTACAAAATATTCTAGAGAACAGAAAATGAAAAAGAGCTTCCCTAAATCTTTATGAAGTCTAGGTGAATTTGGCACAAAAACTGGACAAGAATAGTATGAAAAAAGAAAATTACAGTCTCAGCTCACTTATAAACAAAGACACCCAAATTCTAAACACATTAGCAAGACAAAACTGTATTTTTAATTATATCAGAATTTCTATGCAGTCACAAACTTGATGATGATTCAACTTAAGTTCACAACTGTACAAACGCAATATACATTCCATAGAAACCATACTTTAAATTTTGAAATTTGATCTTTTCCCAGCCTAGTGACATGCACTACAAATACTCTCATGATGCTGTGAAGCAGCAGCAAGCCATGGTTCCCAGCCACATATTCACAACAGTAAACAACCAGTACTCTTACAATATTTGCAACTTACAATGCATTTATCAGGATGAAACCCCATCATAAGTCAAGAAGCATCTGTAGTCTTAAGTATACAGATGGATAATATTAATTACTACAAATTTTCCTGTTATTTATTTATGTACTTTAACAAAAACAGCCAGCAAGCAATTCTTGAAACTAATGATAAGTTGTCACATAATAATTTTGCAAAAAATGTTGTTGTTCGCTTAAAGATAAGGTTAATGTTGAGATATTGTTAAAATGAGCATTATGTGGATATCTAATACAGTGTTCTAGGAACCACATACTAAAGTCTCTTCACTGTGTGTTCAATATTACATTTACATGAAATCTCATTTTGTAAAACCCAAATAGAACTACTCCATTTGAAATTTGGATGGAGAATCTAGCATCTCACTGGTTTAGCATCCTTCCAACATTCTGTTAACACTCACCCATTGATTCCAGGACTCTGCAAAATTCATTTTGAAAGCCACTGTAATAGATCAAAATTACTTTTAAAAAAATTATATTGGGGGAAGGAAGAAGTAGATGGAATAAAAGAGGTCAAAGATGTGGTGACAAAGAAATCTAACTATGGGCAGTGAACACACAATGCAATATATATATGTCTTACTGCTAAATTGTAGATTTGAAACTTAATGGATTTCATTAACCAATGTCACTATAATTAATTAATTAATTAATTAATTAATTATATTGTAGTCTCTTCATGATTTATAACTTCCCTTGACATATTCAAGCCTATCATAAAAGTATATGTCATTCTGAAATTGTTTTTTAAAAAGTCAAGTTAGTTATTACTTTGCATGTAATCTAGGTGTTTGCAAATTAATTTATTCATTTAATTTTTTTAAATACAACAAAAGGCCTATTTTTTAATTAGAATTGACATTTAATATTATTTTATATCAGTTTCAGGTGTATCGCATAGTGGTTAGACATTTATATAGTTTATGAAGCAATCCCTCAGTTAGTCTAGTACCCACCTGGCACTATAATTATTATGATATTATTGACTATATTCCCTATGCTGTACTTCATATCTCCATGACTATCTCGTAACTACCAATTTGTAGTTCTTAATCCCTTCACCTTTTTTCACCCAGCCTCCCCCACCCCTTCCCATCTGGCAATCAGTCATTTGTTCTCTGAACCTATGAGTCTGTTTTTGTTTTGTTTGTTCATTTATTTTGTTCCTTAGATTCCACATATGACTGAAATCATACAGTATCTGTGTTTCTCTTCTGACTTATTTCCTTTAGTGTTGTCATCATGTCTTTTTGATCTTAAAGCATTTCTTCAGACTAACAGAAGTTTATGTTACTTTTTATATAACTAATGTTCTAATATAGAATCATTTCTCTAAAAGCCAAAAGCCTAAGGGAATCTAGAACACAGATGTGGTAGCAGATGTGATGAGTTGGACAACTGATCAGATTTAACAACTCAGGAAATATTAAACCCACCCATGTGCACCAGGTAATCAGAATGACAGCAAATAACAGAAAACCCCTCCCAGTACCACAGTAGAATCTTTTGAATTTCTTTAAATGACTGACTTCAATCAAAGCTTCACTAAAAAGTTCATTTTCTTTTGTAGTTATCTCAATATAGAAATGAAGAAAATACATTTCATTAGAGGATTAAATTTATCAGCTTCAAAACCTAATATCAAAAGTAGAATGAATCATAACACGTGTAAGAAACAAAAGGATAAAATTATAGACAGCATACTACAAGTTAGTAGTAACACAAGCCATGAGAGAACCAATGTATGAAAATAAATGGATCTGTTCTCATAAATGTAGCACATGATGTCAATATTTACATACCAGAAACTGAATATAAAAGCTATACATAGAAGTTATTACCTACCTGAAAGGCAAACAACCATGTCAAGTGGATGTATTGGATTACGAGCTGTGTAATCCAATCCAACAACTTAATGAGCCCACTTATCTAGCAATAATATTCTTTTCAGGTGATGGACATTCTCAAGGTGAACTGGAGGTGAGCCTGCTTCATAAGATGACGTCAGAATCATTTTGCCTATCTTCCTAGAGTTCGAATTAGTTCCCACAGGTTAAGAGCTCAGTCCCACAACACTGCCTCCCCACTCCCCAACTTCAGACGTCAGTCACAAATCCAGGTTGTCACCTGTGCTTCTGACCAACCACTTATAAATTGGAGGTTGCTGCAACCTCCTTCTCAGGTTCAATCATTTGCTAGAACAGCTCACAAACTCAGAAAAAGTTTACTTACTGGATTACTGGTTTATTATAAAAGGATCCAACTCGAGAACAGCCAGATAGAAGAGACACATGGGAGAGGTGTGCTGAGCTCCCAGCGCTACTCTCCCAGCACTTCCATGTGTGCACCAACTCATCAACTCTCTAAACTCAGGACTTCGGAGATTTTTTCTAGAGGCTTCATTACACAGGCATGATTGGCTATTGGTGCTTGAACTCAATCTCCAGCCCCTCACTGCTTGCTAGAGGTCAGGGGGTCAGGGCCAAAAGTGCCAACCTTCTAATCACATGGTTGGTTCCTCTGGAAACCAGTCCCCCTCCTGAGGCTTTCCAGAAATCCCGTCACCAGTCATTCATTAACATACAAAAAGGCACTTATCAATTTGGTGGTTCCAAGGTGTTTAGAAGCTGTTTTACCAAGTAAGGATGGCAGAAACCAAATATATATTTCTTGTATGTCAAAGCCATATTTACACATTTTTTAATGAAGCAAGAGCTTTTAACCTTTACAGAGTGAATTAGCAGTGCTGGTATAATCAAAAAATAATTCATGATGACTATGATAGAATCAAGAATGAAGGCTCAGTGCTAAGTGTTAAGGAGCCAGAGTCGAGCAGTGTGGTGACTACCAATAATAATAGCAAAACAGCTCTTATCCTCAAAATACACTTTCTGTGGAGATATATTGATGGAGCTTTGTATTTCTTGGCCCCTGCCTATTTTCTGAGTTTGATCTCCAGCCTTCCTGCATTTTCTATAGAGTATCTTACATCCTTCCAATAAATCCCTTTCTACTTAAATCACTTAGTATTGGTCTGTTATTTTCAGTCAAAAATTCTAAGTCCAAGAGTCATCTATTTCTAGCCTTAATCTCTGTCATATTAGAAGTGATCTTGATAAATCAATTCCAGAAGGTTTAAAAGTTAAATTCAAGTGAGTTAATAAATCAGGTGGATTCTTAAAATGCTTTAATAAGTATGACCTCTTTAAAATTTGAAATTGAATCTCATAATGCTTCTATTTATGGAAATTGGAACTCAGGTCAGTTGGAATAAATTTTTTATCTAGTAATTAACAATTTCCAGAAGTAAGGAGATAATTTTTTTAATTTAAAAAAGGTGAAAGCTAATAAAAAGCTATTCTATATCCACCTAACTGGCTTCTATATGAAATTTTAATGAAACATTTTTGCATAAAATTTGGCAAGAAAATAATTTAATACCTCAATTATGAATATTATCAGCTTCATAGAATTTAATTAAATTTTTCATAGTATTGTGCATGTCATGACCTCTTGCTTCTCCCTCCAGGCTCATAGTTTTAAAAAACATTAATACTTTGACTTCTCCCAAATTTAAATTTCAATCCTTGATATTTTCCTAGTATCCCAGATTTCTATATTCAACTGTATACTTAACATATCCACATCAGTGTCTCAAATTTCACACCTCCAGAACTTAACTGAACTGATCCTCCCTCCACTCTACCCTCCTCAAATATACAGCTTTCCTAAGCTTCCTCACCTCTGAAAATGGGAATGCCATACTTACAGATAATCAGGCAAAAAAAAGGGGGGTTGCAGAGAGTCTTCATTAATTCCTCTACTTTTTCCATCCCTGACACCCAATCCTACTAGCAAAACTCACTGGCTCCACCTTCAAAATCTAGAATCTTACCATTTCCTACCACTCTCACTGCTGCCACACTCTAAGCCACAATCATTTCTACCTGGGATATTACAATAAACTCCTAATTCATCTCCTCCATTTCTTTCCTTGAATCCTTTCAGTCAATTCTCATCATGCAATGTAGAGTTGATTATTTTAAACATTAAGATAAATCATATATCACTCTTCTCAAAACCCTTCAACAGATTCCTAGCTCATTCACAATAAAAGTCAAAGTCTTTGTAATGGCCAAAAAATTCCAATATAATCTGTTCTCCTACCACAACCAAGCTTATTTCTGCTATTTATTAATCAAAAGTCCATCATGCTGGACTACCATTATTTCTGGAACAACCTAGGCATGCTCCTATCTCAAGGCCTTTCCTTAAAAGGCAAATGCTCTTTCCTCGGCAAATAGCCATGTCTCAGTCCCTCAGCTCCTTTGAGTCTTTATTCTAATATCTTCTTAGTGGGATTTTACTAACCGCTCTATTTAAAATGGCAGCCTTTATCTCCCTCCCATCCCCTGCCCTATTTTTCTCCATAATATAAGTTTGTATTTTGCTGATATAGACCACTTAACTCCCATGAAAGCAGGAATATCTATCTTGTTCACTGACATATATACATCTATATCTGTGTTTGACACATCATAGGTGCTCCATAAATATTTGTTCAATTAATAAAGTAATAAAAAGCTTAGGAAAATACATCATAAAGAGTAATTGTACCAGTAAGACTATTTTAAGTGGTAGTTTTAAATTTCTCATAATAGCTGAAATTCAATGAAGAATTAGAAGGGAAAGGTTCAAGTCATTAAAAGGATATCTGACATCTTCTAGATTAAACACTAGAAGCTAAGTCATATTTTAACAGAGATCTACATTTTTATTCTGTTAATTTTCATACTATTGCAAATATAAATTTTTCATATTATCAGCAGGAACCTCAAAAAAGAGCAGGATATGTAAACAAGTAAAATTTGCATGTTTTAATACATCTAACAATTTTAAATGATACAGTCTTGATTGTTGCATACCAGCAAACTTCAAGAAATTGCCTTGCAAAGCAGTAACATAATTAACCCAATGTATTTTTCTGACTTCAAAAATTACATTCTTCCATGCCCTGAGCTTTTGGCACAAAAACTCTGAAAACAAATGCAAAATTCCTATTGTATTAACTATAAAATATTGCAAATACAAGAATCCTTTTTAAATGAATATCTTTTTCAACACAGTACTTTTCATGTAAGAATATAATGACTTAGATTTTTTTAAGCATAAACAAATAAAATGTTAATGTACTTATATTACCAAAATTTAAAAGTTGACCATCAGTGGCAAATTAGCTTTTCCCTCATTCACCAAATTATGTGAGCTTCTATTATATTCCATGAACTCTGCTAAGAATTAGGGTTAAGAGAGTGAACTCAACAACCAAGTCCCTGCCCTCAAGGGGATTATATGACAGTTGAGAGGGAAATACCACCACAAATAAACAGCACAAATAAATATATGTTAATAAGTTCAATAAAGAAAAATTAGAGTAAAGAAAGAGTAATGGGGAAAGCATGGCTATTTTAGACAGGATAGTTAGAACCTAAGGCCTGAGTAGATGACAATTAGACAGGCACTGAGGGAGTGAGAAAGTGGGCAAACACCACAGCAAGTACAAATAAATTCCCTGATAAATTCCTTGCTCAAAGAAGTATTCGAGGCCAACATGATTGGACGATAGTTGGTAATGCTGAGAATGTTAGTAGAAGAAGTGAGAGAGGTAGCCAGGAGTCAGACTGTATAAGGCCTTATACTCATGATAAGGACTTTGAATTTTGTTTGGACAGTGACAGGAAGCCAAGGGAGTATTTTTTAAATAGTGAGATAAATTACCTTTTGTTTCAAAAGGTCACTTTGGTTGATATACAGGGAATAGATTGGGACAAGAGTGAAAACAGGTTATCAGTTAGGCAGTAGACCACATAAGAGACTGTAGTGACTTAGAACAGATGACAGAATGAAGATGGTAAGAAGTGTAGAATCCTAGACTTAATTAGAAAATTTGATATCAGGATTTGCAAATAAATTAAGTTAAAATGTGAAGGAAAGACAGGAATCATTGATGACTTCTGGCCTGAGTAACTAGGTAAATAATGATAGCACTTACTGAGAGGGTGAAGAGAGGGTGAAGACTAAGAGAAGAAAAGTTTGAGGGAAAGAGATCAAAAGTCTATAACTATGCAAATCTTTACTTCTTTAAAATGACCTTTTTTCTTCTTTCTCCTTGATTCAAACTGGCCTTGGGCTCACTTGCTTCTTTTCTTTCCTTATCCTTAAGGCTGCATACTGCTCCACCACCCCTAATCATTAAGCCCTTAGGTAGCATCAAACACTCTTAAGAACAAAGCCTCTGGTCTGTTGACCACAGTAACAGAGTTTTGGTTAAACTTAAGATAACACCTTGCAGTACACCCATTAGCATCCCCTTGAAACCAGAAGAACAATACCATGACTGACATCAGGACCTGATGCAATTATCAACTGCCTCCTACTTTAGCCCCAACCAATCAGTAGAGCCCATGACCTCAACTCCTTTAGCTACAAATGAGTTCCCCTAATGACCTATCCCCTAGAGGTCATCGGGGATCCAGGTCTTTGAGTGCCAGCTCACCTGTGTCCTTGGGCTTGATGCCATTTCCTTATATAAACCTCTGCTTTCTTTGCTGCAAACACCTGTCAGTGCCTCTTTTGGCTATTAACATGTGCACACAAAATGAACCCCTTGAGTTTGATAACAAGTCCAGTCCATATTGTTTTGAAATGCTTGATAGCTATCCAAGTGACAGATACTACATAAGTTACATAGAAGTCACATATAAATTTGGGTGTCATTAAGCCTTAGATAGACTGAATGAGCCTATCTAAGTAGTGAGTATAAATGGGGGAGTGGTGAGGCTAAGGACTTAGCCTAGGGTAGTTGAATATTCAAATCAAAAAAAAAAAAGTGGAAGTGACTAGGTATGTCAAATGTTGCTGAGAATGAGATAAATCCTGAAAATTAACCAATGAAATTGGCAACATGGCAGTCTCCACAACTATTTTGGGTTCCTGGACCCAATTTCAACTGGGTTGGAAGAGGGTTTCCCACACAATTCTCAGAAGGGTGTCAGAGAATTCAACTTCAATTCTGATACAGTCTACCAGGAGAGAGTGTCAGAATCCACAGGTTGAAGGTTCAGTCTTACAAGATTGCACGTGACCCAGCCGCAGCTTAGAAGCCAATAACAAACCCAAGCTGTTATCTGTGCTTCTAACCAACTGGCCACAAATTGGAGGTTCCAACAATCCCCTCCAACTCAGGATGCCAATTTCAAGTCCAGATTGTTACCTGTACTTCTGACCAACTGGCTATAAATTACAGGTTCCCCCTTCCTCCTCCTTGGGTTTGATTAATTTGCTAGAGTCTTACAGAACTCAGAAATATTTTACTTAACAATATCACCAGTTCATTACAAAAGGATATGAGGCAGGAAAAACCAGATGAAAGAGCTGCATCAAGCAAGGTGTGGGGAAAGGGTGTGAAGTTTCCCTTCCCTCTCTAGGAGCATGGCTCTCCTCGAAGTTCCACATGTTCACTAATCCAGAATCCCTCTGAAGCCCTCCTTTTAGGTTTTTATGGGGGCTTCATTACATAGGCATGATTGATTAAATTACTGGCCATTAGCAACTGAACTCAACTTCCAGCCCCTCTCCCCTTCCCAGAGATGGGAGAAAGATGAAAGTTCCAACACTCTAATTACATTGTTGGTTCTCCTGGCAACAATGCTCCTCTCAGATTACCAAAGGGCTTTCCAAAAGTCACCTCGTTAACATAACAAAAGATGCCTGTTGTTCTCATCACAGGAAATCCTCAGGGTTTTAGGAGTTGTGAGCAATAACAATAGATATATATATATGAGAAATATATTTTGGTCATCTGAATAACCAGATGTATAATTTTTTTTATAAATCACAATATCACAATACCCTTGACAAGTATAATGTCTTTAGGGTGGAAAGGAGAAAAGCCTAATTTGGAATAGCTTCAAGAGAAAATGGGCGATGAAGAAGCATAGACTGGAAGTATAAACAACTCTTGTAATATATTTTGCTCTAAAAGGGGTTAAGAGAAATGAGAGAAGGGCCACGTGACAAAAACTATGGCCTTGAGGAGAAGAATGCAGTCACTCTTAAATCATAGCCCAGAAGGAAAGGGACCAGAAGAATAAATATCGCAACCTCTCTTTCCTCCCTATCTTCTAAATCCTGTTAATACCTTCCATTGGCCAACTCAGACAGAAGCCAGAAGACAAGGGAAGACAAAGTGAAGGGAGAAGAGAGATGAAGAGAATAGAGGTTAAAAATGACAGCAATAGCAAACATTCGGTACATGTTGGCATTGTTCGAAATGCTAATACATATATTAACTTATTTACTCTCACAACAGTCCTACAATATAAGTACTTTTATTATCACCATTTTACAGAGAGGGATGTTGGAACACAGAGTGGTTATGAAACTTGGCCAGAGTCACATAAGTAGTAAGTGGAAGGGGAACCAAGATCAAACCCAGGCAATCTGGCTCCAGAGTACATACTCTTACCCAGGCAATCTGGCTCCAGAGTACATACTCTTAACTCTAATTCTAGACTGTTTATTTAAGCAATATTAGTGTGCTAACAGGAATAATTGAGTAGGAAGATAAATTAAGTGCAAAGAGAAAAAAAATAATAATAGTAGTACATCATCTTAGCAAATGAGGAAAAATCAGGACACAACCTGTCATGAATGTTCTCTAATTGCCCTTCCAAATCATCTTTTTTCCCTTATTCACCCTGCTATATGCCCTGGGAAGCTGACCTTAACAGACTATATCACCCAGACTATTTCCTTCCTTGTCCTCTGGTGTCCTATTGGGGTCCATGAATGGGAAGCACCAGCAGAAGATCACAGAAGGGAGGAAAGAGAAATTGGAATGTTTATTCCCCCAGCTTTCTCCTTGCTGAGCCGTAGTTTGGCATTGGCTGTGTTCATCTCCTTAAAGCCATAGCTTCTGTCAAGCAGCCCCAAGTGTTCCTGGTTAGTCCCTTTAGCTCTGACCAGACCTTTGTAAACAGATCCTTCATTTAAAAACTCTCTGAAAAGGCCTTCTGTTACCTTTCAGGACTCTGACTTCATACCCTACCCCAGAGGAGGACTTGACCTAGGATAAAAGGAAAGACAGTTTATCTACTACAGTAAAAGGGAAGGCAAAGTATCTGGATACAGATGTAGGTAGATTGGTAGATTAAGTGGTGAAAGATGAGGAATTCTCTTTTGATAGTTTTCATTGCCTCAATAAAATAAGAAGATGAGGTATATTGCCTTTGATGAGAAAAAAGTTATGAAATGTTCCCTGTGAGAAAAATAAAGTGAACTATTCAAGGAAATATAATAGGCTTTTTGATCATAAGTTTAAAGTGAAACCAGTTAACAAGGTTGTGTGTATTGCTCCAGCAGTATTTGACTGCATTAGTGCAATCATGAAATAGACAGAGATGGGTTTAACCGGAGGTTGTTTTTTGCCAGCAGCTGAAGATGTATGCAAATAAGTAATTATAGTAATGGATCATGTATTCTAAGCTGGATAAGGAGGGATGTAAAGACTTATGGTAGCTATCATGAAAATGTACAGGGCTGATGGTTCAGCAGTGCTTACAGGATCAAAAAATGATTGACACAGGAAATATAAAAATAAACTGCATTGATAGAAGGTGATGAATGGTAGTCAGAGAGTGGATATTTTAAAGGTGTATGGTTAATAATGATAAGATACAGAGTAAAAAAGGAGTAGGCAGATGTGATGTAGTAAAGGAAGAGATTATTACTAGAAAGGAGATAAAGGGGCTGATCCAAGAAATAAATTGTCCACAAAGCCAAAATAATGACAATAATTCTAATTTGAAGATACAAAATTATCATGTATGCTATTATTGTCTATTTTCCTATAACCTTTGTCCAATATGCAGAGTTCCTCTCCATAATCATCCATGATTAGAAAGAAATCCACTGCAATAGCTCATCTCTTCCATGTCACAATTACAAATACTCAAATTCAAGAAATGAAAATATCCTGCATCAAACCTTGTTTAATACTTGCAGAGAGAGCCCTGTTAAATGTGTTAAATTTTCCATATTTCCATGAGTTCCATTTCTAGAAAAAGATATAGTTAAAAAATTAGATTTGTGTAAGAAAAATGGCAAGAACATAACCACATATTCTGAAAAATTACTAAATACAGCCCTCTACCTAAAATAAACAAATTTTATTAATGATCTCAACTAATGAAATCTAAAATTCACCTTTATAATTATTATTGTCCTATTTTGATCAGTTTGAGAGCTCTTAAACTCTTCAGAAACCTCTAGTAGCTATCATTTCTAAAGCACAAGCTTATTTCTCAAGTAACTGTTTATTTCAAATGGTTTATTTTCAAAACTCAGGATTTTTCTTAAATAATTATTTAATATTCAGTATTATTTGTGTTCATAAGTTTTAAAATGCTTTAAACTTTTCGGGAATCATGATTAAGACATTTTGTAAGAACTGGCATGTCCACTGGAGTTTGGTGACTCTAGATACATTTGATAACTCAATTCCTATATATGCAGTCTTACAAGGAGAATTCTAATCTTATGGTTTCATGAAGGTTAATAATAATTTGACATCAACCTGGAAACTGAATATAAGGTAGAAACCTAGGACTCAGAAACTAGAAATCAGAAAAATTTATTTTACATCGTATATCTGTATGCTATTATTGAAATGTTTGGAATTCTTAGCCTACTCTAAGAAGTTCCTGGGCTTCTGAGCAACAAGTGGCGTTGATGATAAATGTTTTCTTAAGCAACTCTTAGGACTGACTCACGTAAACAAACTAAGGTAGATGCAATGCCTCTCATTCTCCTCCACTTCTATATTTGCTAGGAGCCAAAACTAACAGGATGTAATGATGGAACAAATATTTCATGGCAGACCCTGTGCTCTACCCTAAATTAAAACTAGTCCCTGCATTCAAGATGTTCAGTCTACTGAGGGTGACAACATGTAATTAATTAACAATAATACAATAATTAGTGCTGCCCCAGACATATGAACAAACACTATAGGAACATGAGGGAGAAAG
This sequence comes from Macroglossus sobrinus, assembly GCA_004027375.1. Taxonomy (NCBI): domain Eukaryota; kingdom Metazoa; phylum Chordata; class Mammalia; order Chiroptera; family Pteropodidae; genus Macroglossus; species Macroglossus sobrinus. The sequence goes on along the minus strand of PVKZ01003950.1, from coordinate 71,930 downwards.
TGACTAACTCTGCTTAAAAGTGGAAAAGTATTAAGGGCATTTGGGGCGGGGGGGTGGGAGTTTAAAAGTCTCATAGACTTTATTTAATAGCCATGTAACTGGAAGCTGTGAGTCTTATTAAAATGTTTCTAAAACCAAAGATATTTCTCTATATATGTGGAATCTTATTAATCTATAAACAAATAAGCCCAAATTTCTTCTGGAAATAAAAATGTATGCTATGTTTCCCAAGTCTTTATTTTAAATAACACTATTTATAGGACATTGAAAAGAATATCAGCATATCAAAGAGCTGTTGTTCTGTCCCAGAGCTGAAGTAAACTTAGTGGCTGACTCCATCTTTCACTTCAGAAACTTTTCCCATTTTTTTTTTTTAATTTCACATTTTTTGGTGAAAAAAATAAATTTTAAAAGCTAAATTTTCACGTGATCAAATTTATGTATTTTTTATTTATTTCATTCACTTATTTTATAGAACAGTCAGTCATTTCTAACCCATATTCAGTTAGAGAATTATAACTATTTCTTCTGGGTTTTTGTTGTTGTTGCTGTTTGTTTTTGCCTTTTAAACATATAACAGAACCCTACACAGTCTATTTAGGCACATAGAATGAAGTGAAGAGCAGTTTATTTTTCTCCCAAAATGACAATTTCTTAACACTTTCTTAAATAATCTATTTCTACATTGGTTTATGAGAATTTATATTAAGTTTTAAAATATCTCAGAATCTATCTGTTGTGTCACTTCTTGTGCCAGTTTTTATTATTGTTGCTTTCTTCTTAGTGTTTTTCAAAAAATTCCCAGCTTCTATTACTTGTTTACTTTTTCAGATGACCTTGGGATTGTTTATTTTATTTTTTTATTTGATTTTTATTTTTTTTATTTTTTATTTTTATTATAATGACATTGTTTAACAAAATCCAGTAAGTTTCAGGTGTACAATTCAACAGGCATATATATACATTGCATTGTATGTTCACCATGCATTGTTAGATTTCTTTCTGTCACCACATATTTGATCCCATTTACCCCATCTAGCTTCCCCTCCCCCATCCCGGACCCTCTGGTAACCACAAGTCTATGGCCCACGTCCATGAGTCTCTGTTTGTTTGTCCTGCTCATTTGTTGTTTTTAGGTTTATATCCCACATATAAGTGATGTCATGTGATTTTCAACTTTTTCTGTCTGGTTTATTTCACTTAGCACGATTATCTCAAGGCCCATCCATGTTGTCACAAATAACAGTATTTTATTTCTTCTTATGGCTGAGTAGTATTCCATTGTATATATATGGTAGATCGATTCTTAGTTTTTTGAGGAATCTCCATACTGTTTTCCACAGTGGCTGTACCAATTTGCAGTCCCACCAGCAGTGTATGAGGGTTCCTTTTTCTCTGCATTCTCTCCAACACTTGTTATTACTTGTCCTGTTGATTATAGCTATTCTAACAGGTGTGAGATGGTATCTCATTGTGGTTTTGATTTGCATTTCCCTAATAGCTAGTGATGTTGAGCATCTTTTCATGTTTTTTGAACATTTGTATGTTTTTTGGGGAGAAATGTCTGTCTGGGTCCACTGCCCATTTTTTAATTGGATTATTTGTTTTTTGTTGTTATTGAGTTGTATGAGTTCTTTGTATATTTTGGATATTAGGCCCTCATCGGAGGCATTGTTTGCAAATATTTTTTCCCATTTGGATGGTTATCTCTTTTCCTTGTTGATGGTTTCTTTTGCTGTGAAGAAGCTTTTTAGTTTGTAGTCTTATTCACTTATTTTTTGCTTTTGATTCCTTGTTTTTGAGGTCAAATTCATAAAATCTTCTTTAAATCCAAGGTCCATGAGTTTATGTTTTCTTTTATGCCATTTATTGTTTCAAGTCTTATATTCAGGTTCTTAATTCATTTTGAGTTTATTTTGGTGTATGGTGATAGACAATAGTCATTCTCTTGCAGGTGGTGTTCCAGTTTTCCCAGCACCATTTATTGAAAAGACTTTCCTTTCTCCACTGTATGTTTTGGCTTTTTTGTTAAAAATTATTTGCCCATGTAAATATGAGTTTACTTCTGGACTCTTGATTCTGTTCCACTGGTTTGTGTGTTCGTTTTTCTGCCAATACCATGCCATTTTGATTACTGTCACTTTATAATTTGAAGTCAGGTAGAGTGACGCCTCCAGCCTCATTCTTTTATTCTCAGGATGGCTTTGGTAATTCGAGGTCTTTTGTGCTTCCATACAAATCTAATGATTTGTATTCTATTTCTTTAAAAAATGCTGATGGAATTTTGATGAGTATTGCAATAAATCTGTATGATACTTTTATAAAAAGTATTAAGGAAATTTTAAACAGAAAAGTAATAAATATTTATGTCCTGGGATAAATATTTATACTAAGAAAAAACATCATCATGTTCTATTAATTATGTTAGTTTTACAGTTCAATAGAACATATAATGTATTGACAAAATTTTTTTACCATGTTATTGCTATAATATTTCAAGAGATCTGGAAAAAGTTTCTTCCTAAAATCTTTTAGAATCTCCTCTATATTTTTGATATTTTGTATATCAAATCCTTGCATCTGAAAGTTAAATTCAAGGCTAAAAAAGTCATAAAATGTCCATGCTGGCTTTAGGAAAATCTAGATAGAGAAACCTGTTGTGTTCTGCTTTCTTTACCAGCTACCATATATTAGTGATAGTGACCATCATCAAATTTTCATTTATTTTGTACTTAGCAGAAATCACCAGATTGTTTTATGCTCTCAACATACCTTACTCTGTATAGAAGTCTCATATGCCATCAAAATAAATTAATTTTTCCTATTTCAGTATAGCATGAATAGAAGCATCCTTCATTTAAAAACAAATCTTATAAGCATCCAAAATACATAAATTTAGTTAAATGGTGCCATCTGGTGACATAAATCCTGCAGCAAATACACAAAACCCAGAGCTAAGAATGACAATTAATCCTCTTGATGGCACCCAATCTAAACTGTCAAATATAACTTAAGAAATACTGGATCCTGCCTGACATGAAAAACGTAACTAATCACACTCACTATATGGCAGTTTAACAGCGGAAATAAGAATATAAGAATTGTTTGGGTCACAATTTATGCTTACCACATTAGTTTTTCAAGTTTACCTTCAAACTTAAACAAGTATTTGGAAGAGATGTAAGTCTAATGTGATACCTTAGCCAACTCCTAGAGGGTATTTTAAAGTCATATATATGAAAAATACCTTGAGCCCCTGTTCCAGTCAAATTCATTTCCTCACTCTCCTTTTTACCTCAGTGAATCTGTGTAATTTCTTCACTTCATATATCACTTCCCTAAAAAGGCTTTCCCTGATTCCACTGCTATGGTTAAGCTACTTGCTCATGGCACCCTCTGTAGCATTTATCACAACTGTAAATAAATACTATTTATGCAATTTTGTTTAATGTTTGTTTCCAGTCTATATATCATAGTTCCTGGCACAGTCTTCAATAAAAACCTTTTGACTAAATGGATGGATGGATGGACAAAAGAATGGGAAAAACATCCTTCACTATCCTCTCTTCTTACTCAATCCTATCAGAGACAAGATCTAGCTCATTTACATTTTATATAAAAGCTTCCCTAGCATCACCAATCTATGATAATCCCATGCTTCTCTGAACTCCTACAGCCCTCTGGTCTAGCCTCAGAGTTTAGTTTTTAATTATATTCTGTTTTATACTTGTTTGTATGCATATGTTCACTACCTTCCCAATTGATCTTAACCTCTTTAAAGGTAGGGATTTGGCCTTTAATAATATCCATCTGCATATAACCATGTAAATAGGTAAGCATTTCATAAATACTTCATTATTTTTACTCAATTGCAATAACTAAAATACCTGTACTCTCTTTACTTAAACAGGTATTGTAAAAAAAATAAGTGGGAACATACTAGATCTTAGTATATAAGAATTTAACAGTCACCACTTTGACCAGTCAAGACTTATTTGAAGGTCCATGACATGTAGTAATTTATTTGTTTCACTGGAGTACATGCTTTGAGGTTATGAATGGCAGCAACCATTTACCTAGTAAGTGAGCCTCGAAATGCTGCAATGCTGCTTTGCTGTTCTCTATTCATAGCTCCATAGCTAGAAACTACCATTAAGTATCTAGAGGGAAAAAAGTCATTTAAATATTTCAGATATACTATTGTATTTTTAAAAGAAAATTGGATCCCATAATGATAGTCATTAATTTATGAATTCTCAAAGCACTCAACCTATATCCCAGGATAATAATGGTTCACTATATTTGTTAAAGATCAAATCAAATCTTTATCAAACCCAAGATTGAAAAAACATAATTGTCATATTTTCATTTATTAATAATATTCACATACCATATCACTTTTCTTGAATGGTCAAATATCCCTCTAGGGGATAGGTCACATAGAGGAAACTCATTTGTAGCCTGGAAGGCTTAGTTAAACACTATCTGCTAAGTTCTACTTCCACTAGATCTGGACTGAGGCTCAAGAATTTACAGTGCTAACCAAGTACCCAGGTGATGCTGCTGCTGCTGCTCCAAGAGGGACACTTTGAGAACCTCTGCTTTGGAGGATTAAAGCCAAGTTGTTCTAAATTCACATTACTGTGTGGGCCTTCACACTTAACTTTAACCTATGAAAAGTCCTTTGACTTTCATACGATCGGATGGTAAAAAAAAAGATTATACATTAACAATAAATAATTAAGACCAAACCAGCTATGATGTTTTCAAATAGAAATTATTTTGACATAAAAGTATTATATTAGAATTACTATAGAAAACATGCATATAAAAATATGCAGTTTTTTATTCAAACTAAAATGTGATAAAATTTTTATACAGATTGATTTTGACTTTTCACCATTGTGATTAAATAGTTAACTAACTAATGTCTCTTTTCCCACACTGATTATTCTCACCCATAGAGCAAGGACTGACCTCTCCTCTGTAGTTTACTATTATATCTCTATAGTCTACCACAATGTCTAATACATAATAGGTATTTTAAAAATAATTGTTGAGTAAATATATATAAACAAAATTTGACCACCTATTATTAAAGGTCCACATACTGGTGCTACAAAGTTCAATTAGACATAACTTCAACTCTCAAGCTACATACAGTCTATAGAAAGGAGCACAAATATATTCAACTAATAAGGCAATGTAATAGTACTTTACAGTAATATGAACAAAATACTGAGAGATATAATGAAAAAGACTTCTTAAGGTTGCTAGCAAGTAGAGATATGGTACAAGGCTTCAACAAGGAGATGATAAATCCCAATATGTGGTATACCCACTGTCTCATTCTGATTGATAGCAATCTCAAGTACCCATCGGGTTCAATGTTAAGCTTTATGGAAATGAAAAGTATTCTACTCTAACACAAAGTCTAACATGCAAGCCTCCATTAAGCAGGACAGCACTTTTCTAAGATATTGCTACTGGCAGGAAAACACAAGTTTACTGTCCATTCTTCTCTAAAACTTTCCAAAAAATTCCTCCTCAAATGCTAGACAGTGAAATTAAAATTCCAAAATATCTGGAGAAGTATAAAAACAATAAAAACATTTTATCTTGCTCCTTCTTTACTTAAATGAATAACCTCTCTGCCTTGAAAATCTGAACAGTTTAGCTAGACTAAAGAAAACAAACCTAAATTAATTTGTAAAATATCATCGAGTTTCAGTTCATTTCTGTTCACATTCTGTATTGTTGATAATGCAATCATTATAAAACTGTAATTTATCCATTAGACAAAACTGTAATTATCTATTAGACAAAACATTTTCCTTATTCTTACCACAAGATGTCACCCTAAGCCTAACATCTAAATGTTCAGCTTCTAGCACATTGCTGTTTTAGGCATTTTTCTCTTTTTTTACATTAATGAACTCTGATTACTAACTTTAAAAACTTAAAATATCTTTTTCTACTGTTGTTATAAATAAATAGAAAATAAAAACAAAATATAGGGATTCTAGAAGCAAGGAGGTAGAAAGTTAATAGAATAGTTCATCTTTCTCCATGCTCACCATGTAACCTGCTATTTAGCAACTTTCCACCCTATTATTATAGAACCCATTTATAAAATGTGGTTTTTCTGCATTGTAATACAGTCAAAATTATATAAACAGAATTCTGTCCTCAAAGATTATACCACTTAAGACATATTAGCATTTTTCAAAGCATATGATGAAAGACCACAAAAAAAGGGTAGTTTTCATTTTTAAAGTGATATTTTTCATTTGTAGAGAAAAGGCTTGGTTTCCTGGTCACTTGTAAATGTTACAGCACATTCTGCAACAATAGCATTTTACTTTACTATCCATATGTGTTAGGTTTCTGAATTATGATTCCCTTTTATTTCTTCAGTTAATTGAGATTCGTGAAAGAACATTATTTCAATGTCCTGGCTATCTAAATATCAGAACAATGGGTAAAACTACTATCCTCCCTTACTTATAAGCAAAAAAAAAAAAAAAAATTGATGAAAGGATTCAAAAAGAAAGCAAATAATATACCATAAACAAAGCTCTATTTATCAATGGCTCCCTACTTATCCTTTTATAAAGATATAATCCCCTTCAAGATGCACAAGTTTACATGGTTTTTCTTCTTTTGTATCCTTAAAGAAAATGCACAGTGAAGCCACTCACTCAATAGCAATAAATTAGTAATTAGTATTGAGGAACCCTCATAGAATTGAATAGAAAATTATGTTTTGTTGTATAATGTTGCTTCATTCTTTGCAGTCTAGTTTATCCCAAAATGACTTTTAAAGACCAGCCAATGCAAATTTATCCATTCAAAGCTGGACACAAGGATTACTTACATAATAGCTTTTTACAGATTATTGTTGCCTCTCAATTTTTAGAGAAATTCTAAGTACACTATAGGCATTTTGCCAAGATATTTATCACGCACTCAAAAACAATTACAAAATGCATTTCTTTGTCATTCATTTGTTCTTTTATTCCCCACATAATAATGTCGCAATACCAAAAGGTTGCATTATCGAAGTATAGTAGAATTATCTAAAGCATCCAACGATACTCTTTACAAGTCAAGTTCAAAAACTCAAATTCTCAGAAGACTTAGCCAGTCTTAACTAAACACATCATACAAATCTATTTAGAGATATTGCCATTCAGTTAATGGCCTTTACTAATTATCAACTAAATGAAACTGTTAATTTTTAATTGAGAAATTTGTGCCTTAAAAATGTTCTCTAAAATGCTATTCTCTAATGAAAGGATTTAAATTCTGCAGGAGTCCATTTAGAGTTGTTTTTTTTTAATACCAACTAAGATGATTATAGTTATTTGTGTCATTAATTCTTACAGGCCACAAGAGAATATTTTAAAGAACTTAATCCACAGGCAAAATAATCCCATAAAGCCTTTTTCTTTTATTTTTATTCAATAGACTGATCAAATTTTCAAAATTTAATGGTTTTTAAAATTACATTCAAAACATACAGTGGGAGTTTTGCCAATAACTGTAGACATTTATAATAAAAACATAGATTACATATTCAAGATTAATCTTCATAAATTCCCATTTTTAGGTTTGTATATCAGTAACCACCGGACCTAAAAAAGTAATAATGTCTGGTAGACTCAGTTATTTCTTGAAAATGTACTATTTAAGCTCAGTAAATTATACAATATAATCGAGTGGGGTTTTTTAAATTGTTTAGTTGGTTATTTTTGTTGAGGGGAGATGTTTGTTTATATCTTTTGTGACTTTAACTCTTAAAATATCATTAAAAAGATTAAAGTTATCAGTAAAAATGCCAAATATATATGCATGAGGACATACATAAATAAACCGAAATCCTTGATTGTCTTTACAATCTTTAATAGATTAGAGAACAAACATAAGATTAAACTTTATGTAGTTAGATTCATAACAAATTGTCAAAAAATTCCAAAGCACAGAGATTTTCATCAATAAACTTTTCAATTTGGACCATAAACTTTCACAAGAGAAGCAAAAAAAAAGGAAAAGAATATTTTAATTTTTGTTTTAAGAAGAGAATAAAAGTAGAACTACGATTCTGACTGAGCAGAATGTGACCCATCATTTTTTGCTCTAGGCAGTTCCTTCTCTAGCATGTTTTTCCTCAATTTTTTGCAACGAACTACTCAGGTTTCTTCCTGTGTTAACTTTCCTTCTTATATAAAACATTCTTTCAATATTTGTTTTTTAATAACCTATATTTTATTTCTAGTCTGTAACAGTTCTTTCTTAGGTTAACTTTAAATAAGAAAAAGAAAAAAATAATCTTTCCTTCTACTATCAAGGAAAATTATTCTAGTTTTAAATTTGGTTAAAATCATGTTCTTTGATCACATTACTCAAACTATTACACTTCAGTTCTAACCATTAAGATAATACATAATTTTTAATACATACCTAGCAAAGCTTGAAACAAGCTGCTTCTAAAGATAACCATCACCTTTTTAACAGCATTTTTCAACTGCTGCTCCTCTGGTTTCCTTAATTTTTTGCAGTATTCTTCTAGTAATGATAAAGCTCGGTCAGTATCTGAAAAACATGATTTTAAAATTCTATCTTATCATCTGAGAAAAATAGTGAGCTAACATTAAACTAGTCTATAGTTGTATTCTTAATTTTATGACACAAAATAATTTAATAAAATAATCATAAATTTCATAAATTATCACATGAAATTGAGCATTACACTCTCAACTCCTAATTTTAAGAATTCACTTTTATTTCTATAGTCCTGTCTTTCAAAAGAATCTGTAACTATGAAACAAAACAAAACAAAACAAAAGTCCTGAACACAATGCTGGCCAAGTGACGTTCACATAGTAGAAGTGATTTTGTCTTGGCAGAAAAATTATCTTAAAGTTGATGACTTCCTACAAAATAATGTCAGATACCTTAACTTGACCTCCCTCCCATGGTCCTTTTACAACTTATATTTTTAGCCTCATTCCTACTATATATTGCACCCTCTTTATACGTACACACAGTGCCTAAATCACATTGGATTACTCACTTTCCCCCTCCACTTCCCACCATACACGCACGTTCTCTATTTTTCTTACCTTTGTAGTTTTATTTGCTCCTACTGGTCCCTATATTGGATATGCTCCCCCATACCACTACTGCTCCCTAGAATCAGTACACTATATGAAAAAGGGTTTGTTAGCTAGATCTGGGTCTAAAAATCTACTTAGTAGCTGTGTGTGACCTTTAACAAGTTGCTTAACCTCTCTGAGTTTCAGTTTCCTCACAGGTAATTGGATTATATTACACAATACTTAGTACAATGCCTAGTTATAGGAAGCAATCAACAAGGCAACCAAAAAATTACTTTCCCTTAATTTAGACCTAATTTATGCTCTCTTCCATAAAGCTATCCTGACAATTCAAAGTAATCACTATCGCCCTTCTTCCAAACCATTTTATCTACACAAATACTATAGGAATTCTTAACACATACTGTTATATTATGGCTTCTTAAATACACGTCTTTATCCCCCACAAGACAAAATATCCTTGAAAAACTCACTGGAGTGATTGTGCCTTTGTGTGTAATACATGACAATTGTCTTTTTTTGAGGAGTGAGGGGAACATGAGAAGATCAGTATCATTGCTCCAACGTGATGATTTATTTGAAAAATGTCAAGTCACATATTTTTAACTAAACAATATTTATGTACCACAAAAAAATATAAAATATTGACTGATTTACTCTGACCTGAAATGTAGTACAAAGGAGGGCAACACTCACCTTAACCAGTGAACAACTGCTTTCACCATTAACTTTTGTAAAAATATGCTTAGAAAGCTTCGGAAGAAAATGACAACAGCTAAAGATACCAGACTTCAGACATAAATCATTTTTCTGATTTTATGATTTATATATTTTGTATCTGTTCTCTCTCTAAGGAATGAATATATTGAGGAGTTCCTGTCTGAAGAATTAATATATACAAACTTTTAATATTCAAGCCACATTTATAAAAATGGTTTCTTATGGGTATCATTGGGATGAAAACCAGCTGGAATTATCATTGGTTTTCCCCTAGTTCATCCTTTGCCCAGACTCTGACATGAGTAAGAGCTTTACTTTAAATGACTGTCACTTCCTTCAGATATATCTCTTGGTATTCCTGGAACTTCTCCACCTGACCAGAGCTCTTCTCTCATTACCTTATATTCAAATCATATGATGGATCTTCATCAAAATTGCCCTGCTTTAAGGTTCATTCTTTTTCCTGCAGCATTATTTAGGTAAAATTGACTAAGAAAATTATATGTATATAAGTTGTATAATGTGAAGTTTTAATATACATTTACCTTGTGAAATGATTCCCACAATCATTACCACAAAGACAACTAATTGTTTTTTATTTTAAAAGCCCTCCCCACTTCCAATCTAACCCTTTCACACACTAAATACCAATTATAGTAACAGTTTACATGTATTGAGCACTTTATTTACATCTCCTTTCTCCTAACCCTTCCAATTCTTCTTCCCCACAGCCATTCTCAGCTGATGATCTGGCTTCCCATTTCATGAAAAAACAGAAGAGAACGTCCACAAGCTTCTAACACAATATCTACTGACTTACCTGAAACTGCACCCGTATATTCTGCCTTCCCTTCTGTTACTATGGACAAAATATCTGTGTTTCTCTCTAAGGCCAAATCCTCTACTTGAGCATCTGAACCTCTTTTCTTTCGCCTACTCAAAGACATTGCTCCATCAATTGTTTTCTTCTCCATTCAATCATTCTCATCAGCACAGAAATAACTGTGTTATCACTAATTTTTAAAAACCTTCCCTTATCTTTGTTCCTCTCCAAATGACTATAATCCCCATTTCTCTGTTCCCCTCTATAGCAAAACTCCTTGAAATCACATGTACTGGTCCTCCTCCATTCTCAAGCCTCTAAACATCTGGAGACTTCTATCTATCCTTACTCCATAAGTGATCTTATCTAGGCTCCTGACTTCAAATACTATCAGCACTTTCAAATTTGTATCTTCAGCTCAGACCTTTCCCCTGAATTCCAGACTCATATCTAACTATATATTCAACATTTCCATTTGGATGTCTAATAAGTATCTCAAACTTAACTTGTCAAAACTGAACTCCAGATCTTATCCACCACCCGCAATCCACTTCTCCTACAATGTTTTCCATCTCTGATCCTTCCAATTGCAATATCACTAGAGTCATCATTCATTCTTCTCCTCTAATTTTCTACATCTAATCCATCAGTAAACCTTATTGGCTCTAACATCAAATTACATACAGAACCCTATCACTTCTCACCATCTTCAGTGCTATCAGCCTGGTCCAGGCCACCATCATCTATCCCCTGCATTATTTCAATAACCTCTACTAGTTTAGTCTACATGCTGTCACCTTTGTGCTCCTACAGTCATTTCTAAGCACAGCAGCCAGAATGATCATAAGTTACTGCTTAACTCAAAACCTCCAGTGACTGCTCATCTCACTCAGCAAAAGCCTACCTCTCTGATTTCAGCTCTTACATCTCTCCTCTTGCTCAGTCTACTCTAACCACAGTGGTCTCTGCTCTTTCTCAATATACTAAAAACTCTCCTACCTCAGGGCCTCTATACTTGTTATTCTGCCTAAACAGTCTTTAATCAAATATCTAGAACTTACTCCTTCATTTCTTTCATATACCTGCTCATATGTCACCTTAACAATGAGGCCTTCTCTAATACTCCTATATGATACAGCAGACCTCAAGCTTACTCCCTTGAAAGAAGGAAGAATTTCAAAAGGTGGTAATGAGAACATCATGTTACTAGTTCTTTTTTACCTAAGAATGTTAGAAATATAGAAATGAATGTAGATGGACAGGGAGCCCTCTTCAATTTTAAAATAAGACATATTAACGGAAGACAATGACATAAACATATGCTAGTACATTTACATAGAACTTTAATTTTTTTAAAGTTAATGAAAATTATAATATATTTTAATAATTATAATAATCTCATACTAATTTCATAATTTTATAAAATTTAATTTTAAAAATTAAAATTTGTTTTGAATTTTAATAATTTTTAATTTTTTAATATTTTATCTAGCAATATTTTTATAATTCTTTAAATCAAAGACAAATATTTGAATCCCTATTTTGTCAATAATTAAACAATCAAGAGTTTCCCTGAAATGATGAGGGCTTACTGACCTCACTTTCTAACCCATTCCTAATCACTAATGTAAGTAATCAATAAGAAAATAATTATACTATACCTTCCTCAGTACTTATATGTACCTTTGGATTCTAATTATCTGATTACCTCTAGTGCCTCAAGCTTTAGTCTTTTTCATTTTTTTATTTTTTAGTTTTTGAAAATGTACTGAGTACCAGACATCTTTTTTTCCTTTTTTTTTACAATTATAATTTTTAAGCTATTTTTTACTTCTGTGGCATTTCTGTAGGTATTCACTTAATATGATCTTTTATTCTTATGAGCAGCAATTCTCAAAAATGTACTAATAATTTGCAAGCAACACCTCTGATAAGGGGTTAAAATTCAAAATATATAAAGAACTTATACAATTCAACAACAAAAAAAATCTAGAAAATGAGCAGAGAACTTGAACAAACATTTCCCCCAAGAACATACAAATGGCCAAAAGATATATGAAAAGATGCTCAGCTTCACTAGCTATTAGGGAAATGCAAATCAAAACCACAATGAGATATCACCTCACACCTGTTAGAATGTCTACTATCAACATGGGAAGTAATAATGGGTGTTCAAAAGGCTGTGGAGAAAAAGGAACCTTCATATACTGCTGTTGGGAATGTAAATTGGTACAGACACTATGGAAAATAGCATGGAAGTTCCTCAAAAATTTAAAAGTAGAGCTACCATTTGACCCAGGAATCTCTCTTCTGGGGATCTAACCCCACAACTTAAAAACACTTATTCATAAAGATATATGAACCCCTATGTTCATTGCAACATTATTCATGGTAGCCAAGATGTGAAAATAACCAAAGTATTCTTCAACAGATGATTGGAAAAAGAAGATATGGTACATATATATAATGAAATACTACTCAGCTATAAAAACAGCATGAATTGATCTGGAGAGTATTAGGTTAAGTGAAATACGTTAGATGGAAAAAAGTCAAGAACTATATGATTTCACTCATATGTGAGATTTAAAACAGAAAGCAACAATCAAACAAAACAAACAAAAACTCGTCGACACAGACAACAGTAGGATGGTTACCAGAGAGAAATGGGGGTAAAAGGGAGGTAGAAAAGGGTAAAGGAGTCAAATATATGGTGATAGAAGGAGACTTGACTTTGGGTGGTAAACACACAATGCAATACAGATGATAAATTATAAAAATGTACACTTGAAACCTATATAAATTTATTAACCAATATCACCCCAATAAATTTAATAAAAATTTTTAAAGTGTATCAATAGCATTTCTTTAATCACATCCACAAATATAATTTGCTAGGTAAGGGGACTTTCACTATTTCACTCAACACATTTATTGAGTAACTACTCAGAGAAGGCACTGTATTGATTCAAAGCAGCTACATGTTCTCTAAACAAACAAGGCTTATTATGCCTCTCATCTCTGTATGAGGAAAATCTGAGACAGAAAGTAAGATGCTAGAATTTAAAAAAAAGACAAATGGTCAAATATGGTCAAGTCTCTTTTAAACAACTTAGGTTTTTGAACTTCAGCATCTAGTGCTAAAATTGTGGCTGCTCTTTATCACTACCTGGAGTCAATTCTATCATGCCTTTTATCTCTACTTAAGTTCTTATTTCTGTTTAATGAAAGTTTGAGCTATTAAATTAAACAACAACAAGACAAGATGACAAGTATCCTGTTGTACAAGTCGAAAATTCCTAGCTAGACGTTGACGGTTGACAGGTGAATCAAGTAGAAAGTTGAAATAATTATCCAAGTAAGTCAGGACTAATATTTTAACTAATGTTTAAATAATCAGAAATAAGTGAAGAATTTTTCAACTGGATTGCCAATATAATGGCCTCAATCCTATTTTCTTCATTAAAGGAAACCTACCTTCATATAATTCTTGAATCTACTGAAAGAATGAAACTGAATTTGGATTACCTGAATGCAAGAACAGGAGGTAATGGTGGCGGGGGGAAAGATTTTTTCACATAAAAATTTTTTGCATGAAATATACTATACAAAGGATATGGTGAATGTTACATAATTGAAATTGTAGGTAATCATGTGTTTTTAATAAGGTTCAACTTTTTTTTGGTTTAAGAATAGCATGGCCAAAATTATAGCTAATGTAGGACAGTTAATTTAAATTGGAAACAGTTAATGACAATGGTGCTAACAAATGAACTTTCAGAAAGAAGAAAAGAATGACACAAAATTATTTGCTATAATTAAAAAAAAGAATTGTATAATACATATTAGGAAAATTAAGATAAAAGTATAAGATAAAAGTAGAGGAAAGTATAAAATTAATATATAAATCTTGGAGAGCAAATTATTTACAATAATGAAACTCTACATAAATTTATGCAATACTTTGTACAGTTTAGAAAGAGCTTTTATATGCATTATCTTATCTAATTCTCACCACTGAGAAGTCATATTATGCCTATTATACATAAAACTGAAATTCCTAGTGGCTTATCCAAGATCACAGAGCTACTAAATAACAAGTTTAGAGTTTAATTCTAAAGCTTTTGACCCTACGTATAGTGCTCTCTCCACAATACCACTCTTAATTCTTCAGAAAGAGTTGAACATATTTCCATTTTTAATTAATTATTTTAATCCTTTAATATCACAACATATTTGACTCCTTTTACCCCAACCACCTCCTTTCTCTCCCCTCCCCCTTAAACTCTGAACCACTAGTCAAACATATTTTTAGGAAAAAATAATAATAAAAAAACAAATCAATCAGACATAAATTGGATCACTGAATTTTAGAATCTAGGGTTAAATGTTGAATCACTAATTTCCACATGTATCTATTCATATAATTATATTAATAATATACAAATTAAAATGGTATTATCTTTAAAAGTCTGATAGAAATAAGTTCTTTCTTTCATTAATCAAATATTTATTGAGTATCTTACTATGTTCCAGACATCAGAATTTAATATTGAACAAGATAGGCAATATTCTACCTTCTCAGAGATTTTTGTCTGAAATCAAAGATAATTAAATAGAAAAGTTCAACAAAGTAAAAAAATCAAAATAGAGTATAATAGTGCTATGAAGAGGTACCAAGTACCATGAAAGCAGGGGGTTAAGCTGATGCCATACAGACTATGTTAAGTTTGGCCTTATACTCAAGGAGGACTAACAAGTCATGGAAGATTTTTAAATGAAAATAAGCATAATCATTCTTTAAAGTTTTAGAAAGATCACTTTAACCACAGCATGAAACAAGCAAAAACAATTAGGTTTTCTTTTCTCTCATACCATTTTTAATGAATGTATGCAAAATTGCAGTTACAATTTTGATCAGTACATAAGAGACATTATGACTAGCAAATAAAAATATTTTACTAGCTGAATTCTTATTATTGATGTTATTGTTTTTGTTATTTGTAAATTAAGAATATTCACATGAAAATAATAAAATGATGTATGCCAATAGAATAGTTACCCTTGTACCATGTCTTTAAAAAGAAGTTTTTTAATATTAAAACTTACAGTTCTAGGTGATAAAACAAAGGTGTCATTTTATTACTAAAATTAGCTAGTGTTTGTTGAACAATGCTAAACATTCTGCATAGATCACATTAACCCTAAGAAATACTATTATGCGTATTTTGTAAATGAGGAAACTTAAACTGAGAGAACTGAATTAACTTGTCCAAGGCTACACAACCAGTAAGTGCTAGAACTAGGATTCCAACCCTGGTCTGTCACCAAAGCCCATACTTTTAAGTATTATGTCATACTGAATTTACTGGGAAAGAATCAGTGTTTCTTTTTTCAGTCACTGTACTCAGCACTTATACTTTATTCCTTCACCACCCCCAAAAGAAATATTTAATATACTTCAACAAACACCTGTTGATCAGGATATTTCTCTTGCTGAAACAAAAAGATATTAGCATAAAATGGTGAATTTATATTACTACATTTCAGATAAGCTGTGTTATCATATTTTCTATAGAACTGTTGAAGAGAACAATGGGAAAAGTGCAAGGTTAAGTCATAATAAGTAGAAAGGAATTGCAAACTGTATCCTCAACTAAGTGTTGAAATATGTCATTCCAGTTGTAACAAACTGGAAAAAGGAAATAAAAAAATGATAAACCTTAAATTTAAATTGTGGAAAAAAATGTCTAGTCTGACTTAAAGCAGATTTAAAGATTGCGATAATTTTGTAAATACCGGATGGTTTACAATATACTTTAGCATCACTGAAAGAGAAAAACACTCATAAGAAATGTTATCACAATCTATAAAAATGTATAGGATGGCATTTCCTGTCTGTAAGTAGAAAGCAGTTGTGTTCTTGCCATATCTAGGCAGGCTTGATCCAGAAGCTGACCCAGGAAGCTGGACCCAGATCACTATGGAAGGGGATTCTGACTCTGAATACAAATTCCCTTTTCTTTGGACCAAAGGATAGCGGGGGAAAGTATTCTTTCTGATGATAAACATTTGTGTAGTGCTTTCTTATTTCCAAAACAAATTTTTACATGGACTAGATAGTTACATTGCCATAATAATCCTAAAGGGTGAGTATTATTAGTACAGTCATGTTTTAAGATGAGAAAGTTAGAGCTCAATCTGCTGATTGTCTTTAAATCACATAGCCAGCTGATGGGAAAGACTGGACTCCTTCCCTGGGCTCTCCTCCACCATGACGTGACGCTATTCACTTGTTCAACGAACGCTATACTTATACAGTAAAAAAAGCATTGGATGAGCTTCTGGTCCTAATTCTATCATTAAATTCACAAAAGTGAAGTGCAAATATATTATCTTATTTGATGTTGAAAAGAAACAACATGTATTATAGGAGAAAAAAGTATGAAAACCCTTTAGAAGAGGAAACAGAGGAAAAAGAGGAAATTCTCTTTTAAGAAGGTGCTGCTCAGCAGTGGACCTGAAGAAGCTGCTGGCAGCAAGAGCGGTAGCTCCAAGAAAAAGTAAAAGCTCCAGAAGCTATCCCAGGGAGATTAGAATGGACAGTGCCTTGGCTGGGCATAACTACCCACAGTGATATTTCCAAACCTATCCCTTATATCCCAATAAAAACCTTCATAAATAAAAATTTTTTTTAAAGAAGAAAAAAGAAAGAAAGAAAAGGATACGTAAGTTCAGAAGGATTACATGATTTTCACAAGGTCACCTGGTGACATCATCATAAGAAGGCATGTAAACTCAATTGAACATGTGGGAGATTGGCATTTTGAAATATCAATTTTTTTCTATCCCTAAATTTTCCCATTTCCTTTTCTCTTATTCAAGCAAGTAACTGGTTTTGTACTTTATTCCCTCAGGGGAGGTATATGCTAGGAAAGAAAATAGGGTTTTTTCAGCTATTCTACTTTTTGCTTTCCTAAAGCCTAAGACCTCAAAATAAGAAGTTTGTTACAGAGATAAAAGATTCTCAGGTATATGCAGAGAGAAAGAGACACCTCGTAGCTACCTCTCAGGTCTAGAAAGAGATTTTCTCAGCTGAAGAAGAGAGAGAAATCTTTGATGCCAAGGCAGCAAGGATCTAGGCTCTGCTTCTGGGCAGCACTGCCTGGAAGACAGTAGGACCACACAGAGAAATGACATCATACTACATCCAAATAAACAGAAACAAATAAATACTGGGCAGGAGGGGGAATATCCATGTCTTCGAAGTAGCAAATTGCTACCAGACCAGAAAGATCTAGGTACAACGACTTATGTCTCAGAGATAAGTGATTACATACAGATAATCAATGACCGGAGTTCACTCCCATTCCAGGTGGAACTCTACCATAACCCTAGGGATGTAGAGAAAACCTCAAAATAGAGTGATTTCGTCCACTACTCAGTAACTAAGACTCATAAATAAACTTGAACTATAGAAAATAAATGAATATTTCTTACATAGCTAAATTTACAGACTGAAAATCCATTTCAATGATTTTCTGGTGTTGTCTCTTCTCTTAGAAGCCAGGTCTTCTGACTACTATTCTGACCACAATATTACTGCTATTGATGATGATGATGATGACAGAAGTCGTGGTGATATAGTTCAAGGCAAAGAAAATAAATAATGATCCAAAACAGCATCTTACCATTTCCTGCTTTGTCTGGTAAACTACTAGGCATGTAGTCTAGTCTAGTAGTCTGTGTCTCATGTTAAATGTCACATCTCGCAGAAAGAATTCCCTGACTCCTCCCCTAAATGAAGTTGGGTTCTCTTCATGTTTTCATGACACAGAGTATTAACCTCACCACACAAAACTGAAATTATCTGAATCCCTAATAAATTTTAAGCATCATAAAGGCAAAGACTGAATATTATTTCCTACTGCCAAACACGCACCTAGCACAGTGCCACTACACAGCAGGCACTCAATAAATTTCTGTTGAGTAGATAAATAATTGCATAAATAAATGGAAGTAAAGTATTTTATTAACTGAAATACATATATAATTTACCTTTTAAAATAATTTATAGTTTATTATCTTAGGGAATTTTAAATAGAATATAACCTAACAGGTTTATTCCAAGTTTTATCATGCTTTCCATAATAAAGATGCTATAACTATCCAAAATGATAGGCCCCCTATAAAGCCTCAGAATCATATCCTAACAGAGTTAGGGCCTCAGTGGCTAGCAAGATGGTGTCATCAGAAGAAATGGGATACATAACCTTACCCATAATCTTTGAAACTTTTAACTTAGTAATACATTTTCACAGGATTTTCTACTTTAGTACATCATTCCTCTTGGTCTTAAGTACTAAAACAAATGGGGTCAGGAGAATTGTTTCATAATGTAAGTGATTAGGCCATAATTCTTGAAATAGTTTTGAGACTTACTAAAATATGAACTTATGCAGAAAGCTTACTACTTGGAATTCAAAATGACTGAAATGACTGGACAGAAGAGACTGGGTAAAACCCATGATCCTTTGCTGACAAAGCAACCTATATTGAGGATACAGAGCCCTCGTGCTTTGACTGCTACAGATTCCTGAGCGGGAAGTACAACTGGAGAATAGGTCCTTCTCTCCCAGTAAGGAAAAAAAAATTATATATCTCAGCCTCATACTAAAAAATATTTTATAATCACTGACATGGTTACACAGTAAATATTAGAAATAAGAGCATCTAAAGAGCATATATAATTAAGAAAGAAGAACATTCTTATAGTTTAGTGTATATATTGTTTTATAGAAGAGTGAGAGATTGCTTAATTGAGTGAGTGATTGATTGGCAAAGGCATAAAGTAATTGAATGCCTTAATTCAATGTTTTAGAAATTCAATATTTGTGTACATCTGCTCACTGAACAGACTCTTCTACCCAAAAAAGTAATGAACAATAGTCCTAAAAGAGATCAACTATTCTATCACATATGGAGCACTTGAGCAGTTTCCCAAAAACCTAACAGTTTAAATATTTTTTGGTATAAAGTCATTATCATATCATTTGCACACTTCACCAATATATAAGAACTGTAAAATAACTTTAGTTAACAGATAATTTTAGCACTATGACTATGGTTTGCTTTATAACATACTCCCAATCAGTAGCTGAATACAAAAAGTATTCTTTTTATTTCCCTCTCCAGAGAAAAATTCTATGCAGGCCTCTTGGACTGATGATGAGTATTTTCCAATATCAAGAGTCTTTGACCAAGGTCAACATGATCCTTTTGAGAGATTTTTAAATCTATAAAACAAACAAACAAACAAAACCTTTGGTAAATAATCTATTTTTACACTGGCTTACAGAAATTGAAAAAGTTTGAAAATTGTCTTTTTCCATTCCTCTCTGGGAAGATTCAGTGCTTAACTCTTTTGAGTTTTATTAGCTTGGAAAAGGGAAAAAAACATAAAGTTTTGTGAAATGAAAAAAGCATCTGGATATAAAACTGGTATAACAAACATAAAAATTTAAACACTAATTTGGTAAAATACATGCAAAAGGAATAAAATAGCTCTTCAGGTGCAGCCAATAATCTCAGGTACATATTTTCCCCTTTAAAAAATTATTTTAAGAAGTTAAGAAAAGCTTGAGATACAGAGTATATCCAGATAACGAGAGGCAAATACAAATTAGTAAGATACCACCAACAAAAAAATAATTAAGCCACAAGTGCAGGAAACAGATAACAAATAAAGAAAACTTTAAATGAGGAAGGAATAAACAGAAGAGTTCTAAGGAGGTCTTTTTTCATGAGAGAGAAAGAAAAAAAAGAAAAATAGAAGTGACACTTTCGTGAAGTATACAGTCAACCAAAAGGAAAGACTGTGAACCCAGGAAACAACAATCTCAATTTCAAGGAAGTTCATGAGCTACGTGGCAATATCATATATCATGTCTGAATTTTAATTACACAACATTCTTCAGCTTTCTTTAAAAAAAAAAATGTCAAAATGTATAAATCATTAAAAAGAAAATATTTAATTTTCAGTACCTGTTAAAAATAAGTTTATATATACTCCATTATATCACTGAGAACAGGTGCAAAAAAGAATACATAGGAAATAAAGTGTCATATAAATAAAAAACATCAGATAGGCTTCTTTACTAATTTAAAAGAAGCTCAGGAGATAATTAATAAGACAATTTATTAAAAATTCAGAAATAAAATGAGCATCAATCTCAAAGTACTAAAAGCATTGATTTCTTTCACATATTTAATGAAAAGAGAACCAAAAACTACTCAAAAAATAATCTGCAATGTACTAAAAAATTCTGGTGAAGCATAGTTTGTCCTTAAAACAGCAACTTTCCATTGAAAACACAGGGAAGGACACAATTATCAACTTTCATTTCTTACATTAATCCAACATGAAATCAGATCAGATCAAGTCAACAAGTCTTGTTGAAATAGTCCCTTCAAATACATCATAATCTTGAATTACACTGAGGAATGTTAATACAACTTTTATCATGGATTCGTCCTGAATTTTCACAAATTGAAATAGGTTAAAGATGTCCTAAAAGCTCATTTGAGAGCAAATCAAGTTACCACTGTGGAAAAGAAAATCCTGAAAAGCAATTCTTAGGGAAAAAAAATCTCTAACAGAGAAATGAAGAGTCCTCTGTTGATAAAACTGAGATCTATAAAAATGTGAAGAGAGTAAAATGGAAGAGGTAGGAAATAATGTCATAAAGTAAAATGTCAGTGAATACAGGGGACTGAGATATAGCAGATTCAGCTCATCTAATAGACAAGAATAGTGCCTAAAAATGGACTTTATCAGACCCATTCCCACTTCCCACCATGGCTATGTGTTATCAGTCAGGGAATCTCCTTCATACTTCTACAATAAAATACAAAATGAACACTGAATAAAAATCTGTCCTATGAAAATTTCTTATTTTAATAAGAATATATTCAACAATGAATAAACACTTGGCTCGATGATGATAGTTAAAATTACATTAATCTAGCTCTTCCATCATATCTATCAGATGTGACAATGAAGAAAGAAAAAATTCAAGATGGCAAAGGACACTCTCTCTGAAGAATAAATCTAGGTTAAGCTTTAAAATCTCTTACTTATATTTTAGAAATAGTACAAAAGTAAGCTTAGCCAGTTAAAAACGTAATGCACATGTCATAGTTCATTTGGATAGTTGTGTATAAGATTCAAAAAATATATCTTAATACTAATAGTTTTAAGATATTAAAAACAAGATAATCTGTTTTTCTAACTAGAACAGTTCATAAAGTAAATTACATAATACATATACTTTAGTATAACCCAAACATATACTTGTTTTGCTAATTACAACATGTTGATTCCTTAAAACTTGATCCATTACAATCAATCTATTGTTAAAGAAGGAAGAGAAGGAGGGAAGGAGAGGAAAGAAAAGACTGAAAGATGGAGAAAGAGGGGAAAAGAAAAATTAAATTATTTCTCATAAAGTATGATTTTCAATAATGTGTCAGCAATTTTTGTAACTTCCTTTAAAGGTAGAAACTTTTAAGAGACAGTCTATTGGGTGTAGAAATCTTAAGATCACTCTGCTTAGTTACATTACACCTAGAACATCAACTGCACTTTCTCTTTCTCCTTCCCAGATACCTTTTATCCCTTTCTCTCTCTCTCTCTTTTTTTTTCTCTCTCTCTCCTCTCCCTCTCTTTCTTCCCCTTCTTTCCTCCCTCCCTCCCTTCCTCTCTCTCTCCAGACATACACAATGTATTTAATTCAAGTATTAGTCTAAAATAAGATAGTCCAAAAGGTACAATGTCTTGAGAACAATAGATGGTAGAAAGAATGAAAATATATTGTAAGTTAAATAACTCAAAGAGCCATGTCATTTATTGGCTACATTACCAAAACCATTCTTATTCCAGATAAGCCAATTTTGTCAGGTCTAGACAGGTGTGGCTCCAAAATCTCATAGTTCACTCTCCCAGTGACACAAGGGAGAATGAGAAGGAAAAAATCCCAGTCTTAAATCCCAATGTCTACAAGATTATTTCTAGATATTTCAAAGGTTTTAAGTATCATTGTCCATCTCTACAGATACCAGTCAGAAAAACATCTCACTGATCATAAGTTTCCTCAATGCATCTTCCAAATCCACAGGTAAAAAGATTAAACATCATGCAGAGCCAGGTTACACTTTAACCTTCACCTTGAACTTTAGTTTCAGATTGTAACAACTCACATAACTGGTCAACGTTTGGATCTATGCTAGCCCAGTATAGTAGAGTTCAAGGGTATTCATATAAATCTGGTTCAGAACTCTTAAGAAAACTCTTTATAGTTCATTTGTCTTTTAAATCATGTCAAAACAAACAAACAAATCTAATTTCACTAGGATTCTTGGGAACAGAGTTAATATGGGATAGATATAGGCTAAAGTGAATCCCTAACATCTGAGCTATAAAAAATTATACGTCAGGATCAAAACCATTGGATCTTGATGAATTCTAGGGAGGGACCATGGTGGGAGGTCAGGCATTGCCGCATTTGGGGAACTGGCCAATCATGTTATTGGATATTGCCTACATCTGAAAATGCAGTTACCAAAGTTATGCTTTATCGCAAAAGTGAAGATTTACACTAGAGTAAACCCAAATATGAAATCTATTTTTCAACCTAATGATAAATAATAAATCTATAATTTTTTTTAGTGAAACAATTTTGCTCTTTTACAACTCTGTAATTCACTTAATAAATATTAAAATATGAGGAAGAATACTAAACAATTAGTTTCTTTCTTAAAGTATTTAAAAGTGACCTTTAATATGCTAAGAAAACAAGCTAAAGAATATCCCAAATCTATGATACCAAATGTACACTGATTATAAGTGGTGATTTAGACAACCTGATTTATAAAATCACCAATGTCTATAATTAAATACTATAGTTCTTCATTTCACTTTAGCAAAATAATACTACTGAGTGATGTGTCACAGAAAAGACATTACAATAAATACTTCGCCAAACCCAAGCAAAATTTTACTCTTAAATGAAATATAATTTAAATTGCAAATACCATAACAAATAAAAAAGCAAAACATATACAGGAAGCCTCATAGCCCACCTTTCCTCTTGACTGGCATTCTTGGGTCTTTCAGCTTGATCCAACTGAATATTGAGGCCAAGAGTCAGGTAACTGTTGCAAACCACTTCACCTGCTTAGTTTTGAAA
The DNA here is from genome assembly GCA_004027375.1 of Macroglossus sobrinus. NCBI lineage: Eukaryota > Metazoa > Chordata > Mammalia > Chiroptera > Pteropodidae > Macroglossus > Macroglossus sobrinus. Next base: position 48,024 of record PVKZ01003950.1, on the reverse strand, counting down.
TTCAGGCTGTCTTCTCTTTCAGATAAAGAAAAAATAATGTAATTGTCCACAATTAAACTTTTGACACTGCACACAGAGTTTAGAGAAAAATATTTTTTCAGTCTTTCAAGTTATCCAATTTTTATAAAATTTTTTTTAAAAGCTGATAAAATTATTGTAAATATAGAAAACGTTATTTAAACTGCTCTTCAGGCAGCAACATTTTTGGAGTTCAATGTCTAACTCAATTAAGGCACAAACCAAATTTACACAGTTGTTTCATTACTCAGTACATGTTCAAATTCAAGGATGACCTGGTTGATGCTAAAGAATCTCAGTTTTTTAGACAAAAATTTAGATTCCCCCTCCAAAAAAAAAAAAACTTTTAAAAACCTCTTTGACTCTGGTCTCTAAAAAGGTGGGTGAGTTTGAACAGTTTTCTGGGGCAGAACACAGACGAAAGGCCCCCTTTCTATTTACTGGACTAGAAGTTCCAGATCTCACCCCTCAGTAAGACGAGATCCAGCTTGCTGTCACTTTCATGTTTTTTTCTTCTTTGCTCTCCAAGCCCCTCAGGCTTGATCCTTAATGCCCCTCTGATTCTGATCCTCCCATGTATTAACCGAGAGGATTGAAAAGAAGGAAAGCAATCCCTTGGCATGGAGACATTAAAGTGACAGTGCTACTCAATGGGCACTTGATGCAGGATGAGTTGGCGAAGCAGATTTCTTCACACTGGAGTCATTCACATCATGCCATCTCTTCGAATCCAAGCAGCTGCCTATCCAGAGAGGAAAAACACTGAGACTATTCCAGAGAAGTCAAACCTTCCCGCAAAGGTGTTTTTCTGAAACGCTGTAGTAGTATTAAGCATGTGAGCACAAGCTGTGCAAAGGGTTCGCGATTTCCTAAAAGAGAGAGAGTTCGGCTGCTTGGCTTCCACATCCACCCTTTCTCTCAATCTGTCTCCAAACTACCCACCTTCCTTTTGCAAAAAAGACAGGAAATCTCTGCTACCGGTGGCCACCCCTGCCTATACCCTGTTCTTATACAGAAGAGGACAGAAATGTCCTGCACCCTCCACGCGATGAAGTGTTTCCTCAGGCAGGAAAAACAGCAGCACTGGAAATTATATAACTCTCGAATTTGGCTTCTCTAAGACATGGAGACTGGAGGGTCGAGGGTTGCTGTTTGGGAGAGACTGCTGGGCACGGAACGCACAAAGAAGGGTGCTGGGCCTCCTCGCTGCGCCACCTCCCCCCGCCCGTCTCCACCCCGAAACTCTAGCTGGCAAGGGGGTCTTCTCAGGAAGTGGGGGCCAAATTTCTCTCCGGTCCCTTTCTAAGTGGAGTGAAAGGATGGAATATGAGGGCACCAAAGATTGGGGGGAAGAGTCAGACAGCTGAGAAGGGAGGCCAGTCGGGGCTGCCCTGGCGGCCGGGTGGGGACTTAGAGGAGGAGGTGCTGGGGAAGCCAGAGCCTTAACACACGGGCCAAGCCAGAAGGGCGAGCTCCCTCAAGGAGTGAAAGGGGCGGGCAGCTTGGATCGAGCTAACAGAGATGCCCTGAAGAGAGGAAAGCGCGCAGCAACATCCTTGAACTTGGACCGCCCCAAGTCTCCCTCTGGATGAGAGAAGAGGGAGCCAGGTTAACAAATAGCATGGGAAGGGAATGTAGAGTGGGCAGAGTCGCGGGCCTACAGGCGTCTCTAGACCTCCTTGAAGCCAATGAGCGGCCGTAATTTCAGGACGCCGCGCCCAATCACAGCCAGGATAGAGGGCGCGGCTTTTGACTGGGTCGGGGAGGGCCGGGACTGCAGGAGAGAGGCGAGAGCAGGCACCACTTCCCACCACGGGCGTTCTGGGTCCCCGCCCACCCGCTGGTCACGTGAGCCGTCAAGATGGCGGCGCTCGGGCGTGATGCTGGGGATGACCTGAGGCATGGAGGTGTGGTGCCGGTGGGTGCTGGGGAAGTGCCCAAGGTAGGCGGAAACCCGGGGTGGTGTGGGCCGTGATTTCTGCAGCCTCCAAGTGTTAACGGACTCTTCTGAAGTGATCCATTAGAAGGGATTTAAAGAGAACAGCTCCCAAATTCATCCAGGCCTCAATTCAATCCCCAGTTGCAATGGAAAGAGGAGAGAAAGTAGGATACCTAAAATCTCGTCTTGATTACTCGCCGCTTATTTTCTCTTGTTTCTGGGCCCTTGCACTGGCCTTTTCTTCAACTTGAAGTGCCTTCCTATACCTCTCCTTCCCACCCAACTCCTAGCAAATTCTCTTCTTTAAGATATGTCACTTCCTCCGGGAAACTTTCCCACACTTCCCCAGGTTAGCTTAAGTTTGGCTTTTCTTATATTTTTTGTTTTGTGGCATACACATTCCGCGTTTAAATTACCTCCCTACCTTTTTGTGCCGACCTCCTCCCCTGGGTTGTGTGTTCCTGAGGGCATGACTACATCTTGATGATCCTGCAGGGGCTGTCAAATAATGAGTTAATGCTGAATAAACTTCTGAGGATTAGGTGAAATGATATGCATAAAATCAGTACAAAAAGTAAAACATTTTGCAAACTATAAACCTACATAAATACATTCTTTATGGTATAATGGTGACCAGTTGAGTGGCCTTGGACTAGTCTGTAGATGAAGTATTGGTTATAAGAAAATCCTTACATTTCACAACTTGTTAAAAATCTATCAGAAAATTACCCGTCCATTTTTCTGCTTTAATAACAGTACCTTCCAAATACTAGGCACTCAGTAAATATTTGCTGTCCTTTTTGAGTATTTTAGGATCGCAATCCTTGTTTCCCTAAATACTTAAAATGTAGACAAGGTAGGAGATTGATACAGATCATTGCCTGAAAATTTTCTTTGCGAGTAGGCGACTTTGATGAATTGGATGACAGCAAAATAAAAATCCAAGATTTCTTATCATGTTACTGACATCTGCTTTCATATAACATAGAACCTCTCCCAGATATTGTTATCACTTCTTTTTCATTTACGTTTAGATATCGCAGACAAAAGATTAAATCTAGTCCCTGAGATATGGCAGACAAAAGATTAAATCTAGTCCCTGAGAAATTATAAATTGTTAAAAAAAAAAAATTCCTGGCTTCCCCATATATTTTAAAGAAAAATATACAACTAGATTGAGTACAGCCTGAAATGATGCAGGGAAAGAAACTAATTCCTTATTAATCACTGTACAATACCATATGAAGGTTCAAAGGAGCCCATATCTTCAGGATGTTGATACCATGAATGAATTGGCCTTTTACTAGTTAGAGAACATATCGCTTATTCAGCAAATGAGTATTACAGTGATGTTCAACATATGTCCATTGACTGCTGGCATCAGAATCACTTGGTGCTATTAAAATTTCAGAATTCTAAATTTCACCCTACTCCTATTGAATCCAGATATCTCAGGAGGGAGCCCAAGAGACCACATTTCAGATAAACTCCCCATATGATTTCTGTGCACACTAAAGGTTGAGAATTACTGATTTAAGTATCTTCTGTGTTCATTATGCTTAATCTACTCTAATTCTCTTGCCCAGGACTCCTGAAATATGAAATTCAGTCTATGCCCTTGACTAAATTTAATGTTAAAATGGAGGGCCATAGATTTTTGGCTGCTCTGGAATCTCATAATGCTAATGTGGCAAAAGATTTTACAAATATTATTAAGACTTTTCACAGAGATCTGAGAGTCTTATTCAGAGCAAAACATTCAAAAAGGCTCTTTTCTGAGATCCAGGGGGTTTGCTTTGTTTTACTACTGGTTTCTGTGAAGATGGTACTGGTCAAATCCTCATGGTCCCTTGACATTGGCAACTGTCTTCATACATTACACTTGGGATACCGCAACCTTCCAACCCTGAAATCCTGTGCCATGAGTCCCTACTCACTGGTATACCACACAGCAATTCCCATGAAAGGCCCTGCTTTGGCCCCAAGTAATAATAGAGAGCTGGGTATATAACTTACATAATCCAAGGTAGCCATGATCTACTGCCTCTTTCTAGCTGGAACAGTATCTCTCTTACTGATGTTCTCTTTCCCTGTTTTCCAAGGCAATCACTCTCTCTCCCATCTTTCTAGGAAACAACATAATCTCCAAAATGAGCTCAGGCTTTCATGAAACAGGATATCGTTGTCAACAAGTAGCTACTGTTTTTTTCCAGCTCTGAAAGGCTAGAGCAAGAACTACAAAGGGCCTGGCTACCTTTGGGGAGAACTGTAAGAAAAACAAAAACTCAATATCTCAGTAAGTTATCCTTCTACACTAAGTGCTAAAGCAAGTCAGCATTTCTGAACTTCATTTTCTCATCTGTTAAAGTAGAGATTATCATTATTCTGCCAATTTCTCAAAATTATTGTGTAAATCAAAAAGCCATAGTCTAGCAGATAATAAGAGCTCACTAAACATTGACTGAATTATTAACAATATATATGACGGTAGATGACAGTATCTGACACATTAATTACTAAGGTCTAAATGTTTTTTAATCTGAATCTGTAGAAGTTTTAAGATGTAATATTAATGTCATTAGCTATTATGGTGCTGGAATTTTGTGTTTTCCAGGACATCAAGATGACAACATATACACATGGTCAGCCCAGTCTTTCTCTAGGAGATGCAAAACTCAGAAGACCAATGGTCATCGAAATCATAGAAAAAAAAATTGAATATCTTAGAACAGAAAAGTAAGAGACACACCCAGATTGAAAATCTTAAAAAAAAAAAAAAAATACCTTTATTTGCAGATCTTCTTATTGCCATTGTTTCTGGGCATCTAAGATCCTATTAACTTTATTGAGTTGGTCATAAAGAAAGTTTATTTTAAAAAGAACTGAAGGGAAATAATGGCAGATGAAAATAATGGTTTGTTGGAATATTGGGGTTGTGAATAATTTCTTTAATTTCTTTTGCTGCTTAAAAAATATCCAAAATTATTACTGAAATTCTTTGCAAGAAATATTTCTTGTGCAATAGACATTTTAAAATTAAAAGTGATTAGGAGAATGCCATTTTGGGAGCTACTTATATTTAACTGATTATCAATTTTAATTAAATGCAGTTTGTAACTGATTGCTTCAGCTACAGTGCTGAGTACAACAAAAAGAAATTCAGATCCCATGATGTACATACAGTTTCACATTACCATTTTGACTTTTAAATTATTAGAGCTCAAAAAATAAGATCAAAATTTGTTGATCTTAGACTTTAGACATTTTAGATATAGGTTTCAGTCAGAATAAGTAAAATTAGATTTAGAAAATTTCTTTGGATGAAGTTTTGGAAATCCTCAATAAATTATTTTAAATATATCTGAACTAATTAAACAGTAATTTTCTAGAATGCCTAACCAAATAATTTGGTTATTTGGTTAACCAAATTAATTTTTTAGTAGCAAGAACAGTATTTTGGATTTACATAGCTCATAAAATTTGGCTATGTTGGAATATATACATATTTATTTATGGCCAAAATTTATTCTCTCTTTAAAAGAGCTCCATTTTAGAACCACTCTAAATATTCTCAGAAAAGGAATTATATCCTCTGACTAGAATGCAAGTTCCATGAGAAATAAGATTTTTTTTTCGTTATTCACCGCCTCATCCTTGGCACATAGAAAATACCTTCCACATAGTAAGTGCTCAAGAAATATTTGATGTTGAGTAAATATGTAATAACAATTGACTATTCAGGAAAGGATATATTCATTAGAAGTATAAGGTTAAACTTCATTGTTTTTCTTTGTTTTTCTATTAGGACTTTAAATATATATGGAACAGCGGTCTTTGGAACAACAGCTAGTTTCTCTGGAATGTTGGCAAACTTCATTTTCAGACACTGCTTCAAAGTTAAACATGATGCTCTGAAGACATATGCATCATTGACTACACTTCCATTTTTGTCTACTGTAGTTGCTTATAAGATCCTTGTAACAGATGCTTTGTATTCAGGTAAATTTAAATTTATTAAAGTATAAAGTATAATGTTTATGTCTAAGTAAAATTACTCATTAACATACACTGTTGCTACCACTCATAATAATCCCTAGCATGTGTGTATTGCTTTACCACTTACAATGTACCTTCACATATATTGTCCTATTTCAGCCCCACAACATTCTTACTAATCAGGCGAGGCAAGTAGTATGTGTCTTATTTACAGATAAGCAACAGAAACAGACATGTTCACATCTAAGAAGCAACAAAAATAACACTAAGAAAGAAGCAGGTTTTGGCATACTACACACGATTTCAGATCCTACAATTTAAGTTTTATGACATTGGGCAAGTCACTTACTCTGAGACTCAGTTGTCATCTGTAAATTAATACTAATAGTACTTACCTCATAAGATTGTTGTGAGAATTAAGATAATGTATGTTAAATGCCTAACATAGTAGCTGGCATATTATGGGCTTCTAGTGTTTCTTTCTCTTCTTAAGTTTCACAGGTAGTAATTGCTGGAACCTCTGATCTCTGTTCATCAGGTCCCTGCTTAAATATCTCTTTCCCAGGGAAACCTCTGATTCTCTCAGTGTATGATAGGTTTCTAGTACAATCTCTATTCCTTTTAACTTCAAAGCACTGTGTATATTTAATATTATTCATTTAGATATTTGTCCAATGTCTTTCCCAGGAGACTGGCCTGAAGGTCAGAGTTTGGATCTCTTTTATGCAGCATTGTTTCCCTAGCACCTTGCACCTGCCTGACACATAAACAATAAAAATGTATTAACCTAAAATCCAGATGTTTGCTCTGCTAGTTTAATATTCTTTATTACAAAGTTGCTTCTTCAGCAACCACATGTGTAAGATATAACTCTCCTTATGTAAATAAAAACATTTTTAAATATGGTGCATTTAGTCCATCAATACAGATAACTACTCTATGAGGGCTTAAGACTATCTTAATATTTATCTTGAGTTTTAAAGGGAGACCAAATTTATTTTTGTTTTCCAGGTAATATAAGCCAGGAAAATTGTGCTCTGAGAAGTTCACTGATTGGCATAGTATGTGGTGTTCTATATCCCAGTGGTTTAGCTTTTTCTAAAAATGGACGTCTGGCAGTCAAGTAAGTCCATTTGTTCCTTTTCTTCCTTCTTTCTTTTTTTTTACTTTTTAATATTAATAAACTCTCCTTATTCTTTAGCTGCCAATGACACATTTTAATCAAAATATATTCTTTTGGTATTTCAAATAGCTAACTTAACCTTTTTTGGTAGCTACATGAAAGACATAGAATAAAAATGATCAGTTTATGAGAAATCAATGGATTTTTTTGTAGAATATGTGTCCAGGAAAAGTTCTTAACTCTTTTTTTCTTTTTAGATATCATACTGTTCCACTGCCACCAAAAGGAAGAGTTTTACTGTATTGGCTGATGCTTTGTCAAACAGAGATAAAAGCAATGGTGATTCCTCTAATCTTTCAGACGGTCTTTGGAGTATTTAATGGTCTACAGCATTATGCAGTATTTGAAAGTACACATGAAAAAACTGTACATGAAGATTAACTAAACAAGGAATAATTACTAAGTCAGAAGAATGGAATTTTTTTGTGATGAGGACTCAGACATCACTGAAAGAGTTAAAACTAACTGAGCAATTTGTTTCTGTTCTTTTTGCCTAGTATATAGCAGGCACTCAATAAATATTCAGTAATTCAATAAACAAATATAAGTTTTGTCTTTTCTCATTCTATGTGGGAATAAACTTGAGGCCTCAAGTTCTGATCTATACGTTTATATATTTATTCATTCATCAAACATTATTAAGCATCGGCTGCATCTCAGGCACTGTGTTATACCTAATAAGAAATAGTCCTTACCAGAAGGAACTCAGAATTAGAAGAGAAATTAAAAACGTGAACTCATAGCATGATAGGGCTTGAGAGATATACACACAATTCTGTGGGCACACTGAGGACACAGCTGTTAACTACTTGAGCAGAAGAGAAAGCTATGGGGGAAAAAGTGACATTTGGTCTAAATTTTGAAGAAGTTGAAAGTTCATAAGAAAGCAAAATATAGAAATAGTATACAGCTATCTCTACCTACTCTAAACTTTGATTCAGTATACATACTAGCTTATCATAAATTATTTTCACTATGCTGTTTAAAGAACATGTATTGAGTGAACTCATATAGGCACCAGGGGTACAAAGATTCAATCCCTGCCTTCAACAAGCCTAAAATCTAAAGAAAGAAAGAAATAGCATGCTTCTTTAAGTATCCTAGAGCATTCCTGAGCTACACATGTATCTTGGCTCAGGAAATGAAGGCTGATGAAAAGAATCAGACACAAAATGAAACCCCACAGCTCATTTTTCTTGTCTTAATTATATTCAAACTGAGATTAAAGATATGGTCATCTGAGGCCCCAACAACCCAAAGCGGAGATGGAAGTCAAGAAAGTGCTTTATGAGATGGTATAACAAAGTGAAATACATTCACTCTTTTGCTCATAGGAGAAAGAAAAGTCTAGTTAGCCAACCAGTTTTATATCCTCAGAATAATTAATGATACTTCAAACTCTGAAGTTTTGCCCTTGCAAATTATACAGGAAAGGGGTGAGGGGGGTGAATCAAGTCAAACATAAGAACAATGGCATTCATATTTTAACTCTTTAAAAAATTATTATATGAGTGCTCGAATACTTTCTCATTGTGAGACAGTCAAATGATCCAGAAGTGTGAGTGCATGTGTATACCTGCTATACAGAGCAAGTCTCCCTTCACTCCCACTTCATCTTATTTCTACTCCATTCTCCAGAAGTAACCACTACCAAGTTAGCATGCCCCTGTCCTTTGTAATTTACGTATATTTTTAAATATATTATCGACATACTAGAAATTTTCACTTCATTGTATAGGTTATGGAAATCTTTCCAGCTCAACACATATAGTTCTAACACATCCTTTTTAGTGACAACATTCTTGATAATTCCAGTATTCACATAGGTGACCCTTCCAGCACCCTGGTCTCTCTACCCTACTACTTATCCCCACGGTCATACTCTACACCTGTGCTGTCCAGGTGTAGAGCTATTTATGGCTATATTATGGTTACTGAGCATTTGAAATATAAACAGTCTAAATTGAAATGTGCTGTAAATGTAAAATACACATTTTGAACATTTACTATGTAAAAAAAAGAGTGTAAACTATCTCATGAATAGTTAAGCTCTTGATTACATGTTGAAAGCTTATTCTTTGGATATACTGGGTTAAGTAAAATACATTAAAATTAATTTTACCTGCTTTTTTAATGGGGCTACTAAGAAATTTAACATTAACATATGTGACTCTCATTATATTTTTATTGCATTCAGTTATTCTAGACTTTGCCATTATCAATACATTCCAATTCTCCATAGTCTCAATTTTAAAATCCTATTTTCTGATCACTGCCTCCTGTCCTAGTTTATTTCATTTTCACACCACAACTCCAGCATTGCTTCAGCCTCACCTACAATCCACCAACCCACTACTTTTTCACTGTCCCTCACTCCCATATTGTTACTGTCCTTCCCTAGCTTCAGCCACATCAATCTTTTTAAAGTTTGCCAATCTCGAGGCAAAAATAAATAAATAAACAAACAAATGAATCTAGTTAAAGCTGAGTTTTAAAGATATAGGCATCTTGTTTTCTTTTGTGAATTTTCTATTCATGTCTTTGGCCTACCTGATTTATGTAGAAGCTCTATAAATTCTGGATATTGTATTTCTTTATATGCTTTAGTAATCTAGGAAAGACAGCAAGATTGACTTATGTTCACCTCTCCTCCCATCTGAAAGCTGAAGAGATCTGCATCTTAACTCCATGACTTCAATTTGCCTTTTCTACAGCAGAAAAAGCTGGAATTCTATCAACATTTTCCTTCAGCTCTGGAAAGCACTGCTTGCCAAAGGGACTGTAAAAGGCCTGAAACCAGGAAGTTAGAGAAACCTTGATCTGGGCCTGAATCCAAAAGTGAAGATAGTTGAACCACAGTGAAGAAAGGCAGCAAGGTACTAGAGGCAACATAATTCAGAGATATCGTGTACAGCCTGCAGCTCCGCCCTCAAAGTTCAAATCCTGGCTTCACTACTTATCAACAGGATTACTTTAAACTAGCTATTTCACCTCTTTGCACCTCAGTTTCCTCATCTATAAAATGAAGAATAAAGAGTGTACTTACCTTATAGTGTTAACAAGATTAAAACAAGATGTCTATATGTGTTACTGCCATTATGATTTACTGTTACTATTACTGCATTTACAGTCTTTTCCCTAGCATTATAAGTTTAGCATTTTTCTAGGAAAGCTTATAAGGCAAAGCAAATAAAATACATAAGATATCTTTTATTTAAATAAATATGTGTTCATATATTCAGCTAATATTGATTCAAGACCTAGAGTTACCTAAATTTTTTGACTATGTTTCCTCTTAACACATACTGCTTCACAGTGAAGTTATAAAGATTAAAGGGCTTGGAATCATACCATACCATACCATACCATACCATACCATACCATACCATACCATACCATACCATACGTGGCATGTAGAGGTGCTAATAAATGTGTTTACATTGTCTATTTTCCTTAATGGGTGTATAACAATGACTAAGATGTAATCCCTACTATGAGAACTTCCTTTCTCTTTTGCCTTTTCTCCCCCATTTTGCCCAACTGCCTTAACCATGTTATTTTCCCTTTGTTTTTATATTTTATTGCATCAAATTGTATATCTTGCAATTTATTGTATTGAATTAATTTTTCCCCTGATTTAGTACAATTGTATTGTCTTGTGTAAACTATTTAGTACTTGAATTTCCAAGTTTAAGCAGTAATATAATGAAGAGATGATATTATACAAATGCAGCTGAATTTCATAGCATTTGTTCATTCACCTTCCTCAGGATTCTTTAAAAAAAAGATTCTTCCAAAGATACATAATTCATATTCCCCTACCTTCATCATCCTATCCCTACAAAGACAGTCACACTAACATGAATGAACACAATTAAAATTTTATTAGCCATGAATCCCACCAGCTTCACTAAAATAACAAAGCCCCCCTCAAAGTCTCTCAACATAACATAGAGGAAAAGAAAGGATGGTATACTTGAAGATAGAGCAATATAAACTTCAAAATAAAACTGATAAAAAAAAATTAACATGGTATTAATGAGTAATCTATAATTAAAGATGTCTAAGTAGAGATGAGCAGAAAAAGTTCTTTTGAAACATTAATGGCTGAACATTTTCCAAACTTGATGAAACTATAAAATCACAGATTAAAGGAGTTCCCTTCTAAGGTGGAAACATAAGATGCTCCTAAACTCATCTCCTCCCAAAGATACTGAATCTACAGCTACACACAGAGCAATTCACTCTGAAAGAAATCCAGAAACTAGCTAAGTGACACCTACACATCAGGCAAATGAGAAAACACACCAAATGAGCAGGAAAGGCTGAGACACGCTCTTACCATAAACCCCATCTTCAACACAATGTCATACTATCAGGAGGGACCTAAAAAATCTCAGCTTCTCTCTTAGGAGGGAAAGGTTTGTATCCAACACCTAGTGCCCCAATATTTAAGAGTTCCACCTGAGGGAAAGACAACAGGTTTGCCATCCATGAGAGCCACAAGACTATAGCAAACAAAAAGCCCTTATTAACTACCACAGCTATCTCCCCAGGGGTCAGCACCAAAGGAGCAGGCAAAAATGTCCATCTCCCAGTTTTCCCTGAATGGGGTCTATTTGCACACTTTACAAGATGCTGCCTGAGGGTCAGAATTCTAATTTAACACACATCTAGGGGATACCTGAGATCCTTCCCAGAGACCAGGGAACACTTCTAAACTTATTCTATGAGGTCAACATTAACCTGATATTAAAAACAAACAAACAAACAAACAAAAAAAAGATGCAAGAAAAGAAAGCTATAGACCAACATTCCTGATTAATATTGATAAATATTAATAAAATACTACTGAGAAAATACTAACAAACTAAATTGAACAGCACATTAAAAGGATCAGACATCATAACCAAGTGGAATTTATACCTGGAATGCAAGGATGGTTCGATATACAAAAATCAATCAATGTAATACACTATATTATCAAAAACAAGGACACCACCATGTGATTATCTCAATCAATACATAAAAATTCAACACAGTTTTATAATAACAGTTACTCAAAAAACCAGGAATAGAAGAAAACTACCCTAACATAATATAAACCACATATGAAAGGCCGATAGCTAATATCACACTTAATGATGGAAGACTGAAAGTTTGTCCTCTAAGATGAAGAACAAGGCAAGAATGCCCGCTCAATATTGTTAAAACATCCATATGACCCCAAATGATCTACAGATCATTACGGATTCAATAGAATAAAACATCCATATGACCCCAAATGATCTACAGATCATTAGGGATTCAATAGAATCCCTATCAAAATTCCATTAGCATTTTTTTGCAGAAGTAGAAAAATATCCTAATATTTATATGGAATCTAAAGAAATCCTGAATAGCCAAAATATTCTTGAAGAAAAAGAACAAAGCTACTTCTTGATTTGAAACACATTACAAAGCAACAGTATTTAAGATGATGTGGTCCTGGTATAAAGGTAGCAATATCAACCAATGACATAGAATAGATAGTCCATAAATAAATTCTTGCATTTATGGCCAAATGATTTTTGACAAGTGTGCCAAAACTACATAATGGACAAGGATGGTCTCTTCAGTAAATGGTGTTTGAAAAACTGGATATCTACAAGCAAGAGAATAAAATTAGACCTATTTCATATTCCATATACAACAACTAATTCAAAATAGATTAAAGTCCTATATATAAGACCAAAAACAACAAAACTCCTAGAAGAAGACATAGGGAAAAACTCAGGGCACTGGCAACAAAACCAAAAATGGACAAATAGAAGTACATTAAACTTAAAAACTCTGCATATCCAAGGAAACAACGGAATGAAAAGACAATCTGTGGAATGTAAGAAAATAATTATATGTCATATCTAATAAGGGGTATGCTATTTCTATATTTTGCTTTCTCATGAACTTTCAATTTCTACAACTCGACAACAAATAATCCAATTAAAATATTAGCAAATGACTTGAATAGACATTTCTCTAAAGAATATATACAAATGATGAATAGGCACATAAAAAGATACCCATAACTAATCATTAGAAACATGCAAATCAAAAACACTATGAAGTATTTCCTCACACCTATCAGTATGGCCACTATCAAAAGAATGAGAAATAATGAATGCTGGCAAGAATGTGGAGAAGTTGAAACCTTTGTTCACTGTTGGTAGGAATGTAAAATGGTACAGTCATTATAGAAAACAGTATGGATGTTCCTAAAAAAAATAAAAATAGAAATACCACATGATCTAGCCATCTCATTTCTGGGCACATATCCAATAAAATTCAAAGCAGGACCTTGAAGAAATATTTGCACACCCATATTCATCACAGCATTGTTAACAACAGCCAAGTAGTGGAATCATTCCAAATGTCCATCAAGGAAAGAATGGATAAAGAAAATGTGGTACATATACATATATACATATACATATACATATACATATACATATACATATACATATACTTATATATACACTGAAATAGTATGCAGTCTTTAAAAAGAAAAAAATTATTTCACATGTGACAAAATGAATCAACCACAGGGACATTATGCTTAATAAAACAAGCCAGTCACAAAAGCACATATTAACTATCTAAAGTAGTAAAACATATAAGCAGAAAGTAGAAAGATGGTTAAAGGCTAGCAATTGTGGAGAGGAGCAATTAGTATGTAGTGGGTATAGAGTTTCCTTGTTGCAAGATGAAAAAGTTCTAGATATTTGTTGTATAACAATGTGAATATACTTAACACTACTTAACTATATACTTAAAAATAGTTAACATGGTAGACTTAATATTATGTTTTTTACTACAAACATTTTACAAAGCTTGTAAAATATGAAATATATTTTAGACTTGTAAAATATGAAAGGATTCACCACTAGAAGATTTGCTCTCTAAAAATTGTTAAAGAAAATACTTCGAATAGAAGGAAAATGATACCAGATAGAATATGGATCTATAAAAAGAATGGAGAGCACTAGAGGTAGAAAATATGTAGATAAATATTAATTTTCTTATTTTTTAAAAAATTCAAGGACATGTGACTATTGAAATAAAAATAATAACTATATATTTTGTGCTTTATAATATATGTAGACATAAATGTATGACAACAAAAACACAAAGACCAAAAAGAAAGAATGAAAGTATACTATTGTAAAATTATTACACTGTATGTAAAGTGATATAATATTACTTTAAGATAGTATAATAAATTAAAGACATTATCATGGGTTGAACTGTATGCCTCCCAAATAGATATTCAAGTTCTAATCTCCAGCATCTGTGAATGTGTCCTTATTTGGAAACAGAGTATTTGCAAATGTAATCAAGTTAAGGTGAGGTACACTGAATTAGAGAGGGCCCTTAACTAATGACCAGAGCCCTTATAAGAGAAATTTGGGTACACAGAGGGAAAACAGCCAGGAGAAACCACAAAGACACAGGAGGAAAAGCCATGTGACACAGAAGCAGAGACTGGATTGAATCATCTATAAGAGATATCAATGATTTCCAGCAACCACCAGAAACTAGGAGAGAAGCATGGTACAGATTGTCCTTTAGCACTTCCAGTAGGAACCAACCCTACCAATACATTGATTTCACACTTTTAGCCCCCAAAGCAGTGAGTAAGTTAATTTGTTTTCAGCCACACAGTTTAGGGTATTTTTTTATAGTAACCTGAGGAAACTAATACAGATATATACTGTACGTGCTGATGCAACCATGACAATTTCTTTAAAGAATTATATTTAATAGGCCAACAGAGGAATAAAATTTTTAAAATATTCAGTTAGTCTAAAAAAAAGCAGAAGGTAAAGGAGAGTGTACAAATAGCAAGATGACAGATTTAAGCCCTAGACTATATAAATCATATTAAATATAAGTAGTCTAAACATTTCCTTCATTAAGAGTCAGAAATTGTCATCACTTCTTGGCCTTTTGGCTAAGATCAAGTGAAACGTCTGAAATTGCAAATTTATATAAAAAACAAAATTCAATTAGATACTGCCTATATGAAGCTTTCATTAAATATAAAGAAACAAATAGGTTAAAAGTGAAAAGATGGGAAAAGCTATCTTATGTTAACAATGATTAAGAGAAAGTTATTGTAGTGGCTATATAATATTAAACAGGGGAAATTGCAAAGCAAAAGATATTACCACAGATAAGGAGGTTACATCATAATGATATAGAGATAAATTTTTCTTAAATGTTTATTCATATAATAATGGAGAATACATGAAACAAGAGCTGATGGAACTGAAAAAATAGGAAAATTCCCATAATAGTTGGAGATTTCTCTAACATTCTCTAATAATTGATAGAGCAAGTTTGTGGGAATTCAGAAAAGATAAAGATGTTTTAAACAATGCTATCAACAAACCTTTGCTAACTGATGTTTTACATGTTTGACATATATATTCTTTTTGATCACATATGGAACAATTACCAAGATAGACCAGAATCTGTACTATAAATATCAATACATTTTAAAGGATTCAAATCATGCAAAATAAATTCTCTAATCATAATGGAACTCAATGAGAAATCAATAACAGAAAGGTATCTGGAAAATTGAAATTACTAGGAAACTAACATGCTTCTAAATAACCCATAGGCCAAAGAAAAAAGCACAAGAGATTTGAAAATATTTTGAACTGATTTAAAACAATAAACAATTAGAGCTTTGCAGACATTGGTGAGAAAACACAGTGAAGTGAGAGACGTCCCCAGATCTCTCCCCTTGAAACAATAAGCTGAACATCTAAAACTCAACAAAAAACAGCCGAACTACACACCAGCATGTTTGAGGGTGGGATCTGCACATAGAGCCTACCACAAGTCAGAACTCTGGGTGTCAGGAGGTGGACTGGGAGAAATAAAAAGCTGCCTCTCCCAGCCACCGGAATCCCTATAGGAGGAGGGGAGGGGAAGAAGGTGCGGTGAGTTCCCTGAACAGCCCTACCTGGGAGTGCTGTGAGCTCTGTGCAGCCGGCGAAAGGTCCCAGGCATCAGAATAGAGAGCAGAGACACAGGATGGCAAAGAAACAACAGTTAATTTTTACCGGCTGCTGTTGCAAAACCAAGGCTGACCCACAGCCTCCAACCCCAAACTCAGAGGGCTCCTCTCCCCATATCCACCAGCCCCAGAGGAATCTAAGCAAATTCTTCTGAAACTGTTGCTAACGCTGACAAGGACTGTAATTAAGGTAGCAAGCATGATTAAGCATCTACAAGAAAAAAGAAAGGCACTATTAAGGTTTTATATAAAGCAGGACTCCAAGAGGCTTATACGCCACCTACTGGAAACCAAAAAAAAAAAAAAGTGCCATCTTTGTAGCTGGCTAAAGAGAGACCTTTATATAATAAATCTTCTTCCTGGAAAAATAGCAGAATACACTTCCATTAATGCCCAGGCAGAAAAATAGTACATTAAACACCATGAACCACCAAGGTGACAAGCCATTTCAGAAGGAAAGAGAAAACTCTCCAGAAAATAAGCTTACAGACATAGAAATATGCAACTTAAATGACAGAGAATTCAGGATGGTACTTCTGAAAAAAGTCAATGAGTTCTGAAACGAGTCATATCAACAATTTCAGGACTTGAAAAAACAACTAGTTGAGCAGAGCAAGGAGATTGAAACCCTCAAAAAGAACCAAATAGATCTTCTGGAGATGAAGAACACCCTGCAACAGTTGAATAATGAAATAGCAAGCTTGGGAAATAGAGTCAATCAAATGGAAGAAAGAATCAGTGATATTGAAGACAGAAATCTAAAAATAAATCGGAAGGAAGAAGAGAGAAACCAAAGAATGAAAAATAATGAAAGAGAAATACAAGAACTAGCTGATACCATCAGAAGAGAAAACATAAGAATAATGGGCATTACCAAAGGCAAAAAAAGAGAGAGGGGACTAGAAAGCATTTTCAGACAAACAGTTGACAAGAATTTCCCAAATCTAAGGACTGAGCTGGAGTTTGGAATTCAAAAAGTCAACAGAATACCCAATTATCTCAACCCAAAAAGAGCTTCACCAAGATACACTGTATTATAATGATCAAAAATCAATGACAAAGACAGAACTCTTAGGGAAGCCAGGAAGAAGAAAACAGTAACTTATAATGGAAAACTTATTAGATTATTGTCAGACTTCTCAGAACAAACTTTACAAGCCAGAAAGGAGTGGAATCACATATTCAAAATATTAAGTGAAAGGAACTACCAGCTTAGAATAATGTATACAGCTAAGCTCTCCTTTAGATATGAAGGAGAAATCAAGACCTTTCCAGACATACAAAAATTGAGGGAATTATACACTAGGAGGCCTGAACTATAGGAAATACTAAAAGATGTCAGCTCACCTAAAACAAAATGAAAAAAAAAAAACAGACACAAGGACAAGGAAGCAATGGAAACACTGAGCTACCAGAAAGCAAAAGATAAAATAGTTATAAGAAGACCTCATATTTCAATAATCACCCTAAATGTAAATAGACTGAATGCACTAATAAAAAGGCACAGAGTGCAGAATGAATCAAAAAACAAAACCCAACCATATGCTGCCTCCAGGAGACACATCTCAGTTACAAAAACAAATATAAACTCACAGTAAAAGGGTAGAAAATGATATTTCAAGCAAATGGTATTCAGAGAAAAGAAGGAGTAGTGGTACTAATATCAGATGAAATAGACTTCAAAATAAAAAAGGGAAAGAAGATACTGAGGGACACTTTATAATGATAAAGGGAATCATGCACCAAGAAGACTTAACACTTATTAATATCTCTATTCCCAATCAGGGAGTCCCGAAATATGTAAAGCAATTACTAAAGAGAACCAAAGAGAGAAACAGACCATAATACTATTGTAGTAAGGGACTTAAATACCCCACAGTTTGGACAGATCATCCAAACAGAAAATCAATAAGGAAATAATGTCCTTAAATGATACATTAGACTAACTGGACATAATTGACATTTACAGAGCCTTCCATCCCCAAACAGCTGCTTATACATTCTTCTCTAGTGCACATGGAACATTCTCAAGGATTGACCACATACTGGGACACAAAGATAGCTTTAGCATATAATATAAGAGGGTTGAAATCATACTTTCTGATCATAATGCTTTGAAACAAGAGATCAATTGCAAAAAGAAAGGGGAAAGAACCACAAATATATGGAGATTAAACAACATGCTACTGAAGAAGAACTGGGTCAGAGAAGAAATAAAAAGACAGATCCAGAGATACACAGAAACAAATGATAATGATAGTACAACATATCAAAACTTTTGAGACACGGCAAAAACAGTCATAAGAGGAAAGTTCATATTATTACAGGCCTATCTCCAGAAACAAGAATGAGCCCAATAAACAGTCTAATGCTTCATCTTAAAAAACTAAAAAAGGAGGAACAAATAAAGCCTAACATCAGCAGAAGAAAAGAAATAATGGAAATATTTAGAAATTAGAGCAGAAATAAATGAAATTGAAAACAAACAAAAAACAAAAACAAAAAAATAAATGCAACAAAGAGCTGATTCTTGGAGAAGGTGAATAAAACCCCTGGCTAGACTCACTAAAGAAAAAAGAGAAAGAACACAAATAAACAAAATCAGGGATGAAAGAGGGGAAAATGTGACAGACACTGCAGAAATACAAAGCATCATATGAGAAAACTATGAAAAAGTATATAACATCAAATTTAATAACCTAGAAGAAATGGACCAGTACTTAGAAAAATACAACCTTCCTAGACTGAATCAAGAACTGCAAAATCTAAATAGACCGATCAGCAGTATGGAAATTAAAACAATCATCAAAAACCTACCAAAAAGTGAATTCTACCAAACATTCAAAGATTTAATACCTATTCTCCTCAAACTCTTCCAAAAAACGAAGAGGAGGTAATATTTCCCAACTCATTTTATGAAGCCAATATTACTCTGATACCAAAACCTGATAAAGATAACACAAAAAAAGAAAACTATAGACCAATAGCTCTCATGAACACAGATGCAAAAATCCTAAATAACATACTAGCGAACCGAATACAGCAACATATTAAAAAGATTATACACCACAATCAAGTGTAATCCCAGGGGAACAGGGATGGTTCAACATATGCCAATCAGTTAATGTGATACACCACATAAACAAATTAAAAAATAAGAATCATATGATCATATCAATAAATGCAGAAAAAGCCTTTGACAAGAAACAGTATTTATTTTTTATTTTTTAAATTTTTTTAGACAAATCAATCCTTGGTTGTCCTCACAGATTGCAAGGACCTTGTCAGTTTACAATCCCTTATTTTTTATTTATTTATTTTTTTTCACCTACAGGACCTGGTCTTCCTAGGTGGTCTCCCATCCAAGTACTAACCAAGCCCCACCCTTCTTAGCTTCCGAGATCAGACAGGATCAGGCTTGTTCAGGGTGGCATGGCCGAAGACAGCATCTATTTATGATCAAAACACTTAACAAAATTGGTATAGGAGGAAAGTACCTTAACATAATAAAGGCCATATATGACAAACCCTCAGCCAACATTATACTTAATGGGGAAAAACTAAAAACCTTCCCTCTAAGATCAGGAACAAGGCAAGGCTGTCCACTATCACCACTGTTATTCACTATAACTTTGGAGGTCCTAGCGAATGCAATCAGGCAAGAGAAATATATAAAAGGCATTCAAATAGAAAAAGAAGAAGTCAAACGCACTATTTGTAGATGACATGATTTACTACTACATAGAAAACCCTAAATACGCTACAAGAACACTACTAGAAACAAAAAGCAAATAGAGTAAATTTTCTGGATACAAAATCAATGTTTAAGGTCTGGGGTTCCCCAAAATAATGACCTGTAACCAGTGGTCTGAAAATTCCTCTCCCCTTACAGCCACCCCCCACACACCCACCACACCCCCACGAAGCTCCTCCTCCCCATCCTGAGAAAGGAGGCACATGTAAAACCTCCAAGGAATTACAGTATATAAACTGTAACCAGACCGAACTCGTGCATGGAGTTGTTAACCTCACGCCCTCCGTCGGCCTAATAAATTCTCCTTCCTCTAACAAATTCCTCCATCAGGTGTCGCTTCCTGCAACGATGGAGCCACCAGTCTCCCTCACTCTGAAGTTCTTCTTTTGCCACATCTACGTAATCTTGCTTTAATAAGCCTTACTCTGCAGGTCACCAGGGAATCCTTAGGAAAACAAGTTCCTTCTCTTAGGTGCTCAGATTTATTGTTGGATAATCAATCAGATCGCAACATAGCACAGGGAGCTAAAGATCCAAGGGAAAATAGAAATTGATGGAGTAATGTTCTTTTTTTTTAATTTCTTTTTATACCTCGTGTCAATATCATGAGGTTCTATCCGCCAGGAAGTTAAGTAATGTGCCCAAGGTAGGTTTCCAGGGGAAAGGACAGGTTTAGGATCACTCAACTTTCATCTCGAAATTTCGCTGTCCACAGGTTCCGACCTCAGAGGCAGGAGTAGGTGAAATAAGCCAGCCCTGTGTTAGCTGAGTCTCACTGCACACAATACCCCAACGCTTGCCTCGGCTGCAAGCCCCTCAACAGGAAGTCGGGGTTGCGTGCCTACGTCCTGGGAGCCCAATCAGCGGCCCCGTTCCCGCCTCGGGCCGAGTCACGTGTCAGCCAAAGATGGCTGCGCCCTGGCGAGTTGAGCAAAGGTTGCGGTGAGCCTTAGCTGTGAAGGAAGATCAGAGAAAGCACTGACTGCCGGGAGGGGAGTATAACGTACTGGCATTCCAGGAAAGTGCAGTAAGTGCCGGGGTATCGGAAATACAGCGCGGTGACAGGCTTTTCATGGATAGCGCGGGAATGAGATCATGGGACTGAGTGAGAAGGGAAAGATAGGAGTCGTGCCTATGGTGCCGACCTTCCCTTCGTTTTACACCCTGGAAAAAATAACTTTATTCGTGAAATAAGCCAGTAGGAATTTAATTCCCAGGTTTACTTCCAGTTTACAGGGTCTCCTGAGCCTAACTTCATTTTCAGAGGCTCCTCTTTTTTTATTTCCTCTTTGAGCTATCCTGAGTGACGTAAGATAGCTAATGCAAAAACTATTTGAAATATTTGTAGTCTTTAAAGGTGCCATTGTCTTTGATAGGGATTTATTATTAATAACAGGTACACAATGACCTATTACGAGCTGCTAGGTCAGAATTTTTACCGAATTAAGGATGACTTTTAATAGCCACACCGTAGAAATGGCTAGTTCACACAACTAGGAACCAATAGAGCATAGAACAGAAAACTAGTGAAAGCATTAGGAGGTACTTTCAGAGGACGTAATTTCTTTTATTTCAGACATGTGCATCATACACTTTCTCTATAGATACCAAATGTGATTATTTATGTACCTCTCCACCCCCACACCCAACACAAATAAAATCATTCAAAGCTCCTGTAGGGCAGAGGTTGTGTCCTGTTTTTGTAACCAAGGCCCTCAAAAAAAAAAAAAATGAAAAAGAAAAGTCTACAGCCATTTTACCCTGAACAAGGCCCATCCTATCTGATCTCAGAAGCTTAGTGGGATCTGGCTTGGTTAGTATTTGGTTGGAAGACCACCTAGGAAGACTAGGTGCTGTAAAAATAAGGGATTGTAAGCTGACAGGGTCCTTGCAGTCTGTGATGTCAAGCAAGGGTTGCCTCGCCTAAGAAAAAAAAAAGTCCAGGATGCCTAGACATAAATTTCTAAGCCTACATTGTACTTATAGGTTAATTTTAAGTCCACAGATGTGAAATTTCAGTGCTGTCGTTTTCCAAGCGATCTCCAATCTAACCAGTACTTAAATATTTGCTAAATTACTGTGTTGTTAATTAATCTTCTAGTAAATGGATAATAGTAAACCAATTTAAAATCATGTTGTCATTTATTGTTTTCTCTGAACGTTGGTTTTCCTAAGTCTTCTACCCTGAAATCTTAATGAGACAAATTAAAAACTCATCACTTACCATTGCCCTACTCTGACATTCACCCCAACTAGTCAGGGATCAACCAACTACTGGCCTGTGTGGGCCAGAAGCCTATAGCTTGTTTCTGTATGGCCAGCCAACTATGACTTATATTTTTAAAAAGTTGTTTTTTAAAAAAAAATGTATTCAGCAAAGACCATAAATAACCTTCAAAGCCTAAAATACTATTTGGATCTTTAAAGATTGCTGACCTCTACTGTAGGGTGTGCCTAGTAGTGATATTGCTGGGTATTACGTGTCTTCAACCTACTAAAAAATAACAAATTCTTTTCCAAAGTGGTTGTAATCAAAGTGGGTATAATTTGTGCTTCCACCAGTAGCATAAGTTTGTTATCCCACATTCTTGCCAGTAATTGAAATTGTTAGGTTTTGATTTTAGCCAACCTAGTTACATATTTGTATCACTGTGGTTTTACTATTTCTGATTGTAAAGAGATTAAGCATATTTTCATGTTTACTGGCTGTTTTGGCTCTCCTTTTTGTAAAGTGTTTGTACAAACCATCTGTCAGTTTTCCTGTTAGATTGCTTGCCTTTTTCTTGTTAATTTGTACTTTATATATTCTGGGTATTAACTACTCTTTCATCAGTTATATTGCAAACATTTCTCCCACAGCTTATCTTTATGGTATCCATTGGTGAATACAAGTTCTTAAGAGTAATTAGTTAATATTAGTTTTGCATCTTTTATGTTTAGTGCTATTCACAAGTTAAAAAATATTTTAAGGGTTATAAAGATATTCCATATTTCCTAAAAGCTTTATGCTGCTTTTCATATTTTGATTTTTTTCTCTAAGAATTGAGTTCGTGGGGGAGGAATATGGTATGCATGCAGATAAGGAATTAAATCTATAGCTAATACTTTTTAAAATTTATAGTCTTCAGAAGCCTATTTATAAGCCCTTTTGTTTTTCTATTACATTACTGAAAAATCATTTTTAATTTTTTTAAGGCTCAAAATGGAAAATCATGAACTCGATACTGTCAAGGAAAACCAAATTTTTGATATCATAACCAGAAAAATTAACCAACTCCCAGAAGCAGAAAGGTAAGATCCCATCTTAAAAATATTTGTCCAGGTGGCTTTTAATTGATTCATTATCTCAAATGTATTCAGTTTCAGTATAAATAACTATGTCAGAAGGGAACTGAACCCACTTTCTTTCCTTGACAAGGCCCAGAGAGATGAACCATTTGCTCAAAGTCAAGGCTGGAATTCATGTTTTTGGACATATCCTCAATTTGTTTTTATCATGTTTATCAGTCTAAGAGAGTACCATCTAACATACTAAGCTAGGAATATCAGAAATAGGATAATGGCTGAAAGGTCTTTAAGATATTAAATAGAAAAAGGTTACATAGGAAACATACTGGTCTATAAAGAAAAAACTGAATGAACTACAGTGCACTTACACAAAATGTTTTTAGATCTCCTTAGCAAGAAGGCCTCTGGTTAGGTAAAACTTTAACTGAAAATCTGAGACAAAAAAAAAAAGTGGAAAGGCAGAGGAAATGGCATGTGTGTAAGCCACAGGATAGCAGTTTGTCACATTTGAAGAACCAATGTTACTGAAGTACAAGGGAAGTGGGCATAAAGTTGAAGGAACAAAGTTTTAAGCAGGGAATGGTGTGATCCAGCTACATTTGTAAAGAACATTCCAATCTCTTTTTGAAAAAGAGATTTAAGAGAAAAGGAAGAAAGACCAGTAGGAAAATACTTGGTAGTCCTGGTGAGTGGTCATGGTAGGGTGCTGGTGGTTGAAATGAATAGAATGGGTTTGAAATACAAAGTAATTTCATATGCCATACATTTCATTGCCACTTGTTAAATTTGTTCTTCTATATCATTTAGTTCGTGTGTCTAGTTAAATATATGTCAATGTCACGAGTTTCTAGTTGTATAAGCACTTTTTTTTTTGAAAACTGGCAAAGAGACTGCTAGGTGATTTTGTACTTAACTAAATTATTAACTAAAAAATATGAGTAAGCCATAAATTAAAATCTGATTGGGAGACAGCAATTCAGAACTATACAGAAACCAGTTGTACTCCTTATTTACATATTTATTTTTATGATATTTAACAATATATTTTATATCACGATATAAAATATATATGGGCAAATTATTTACCTCTGAGCATTAGTTCCTGTGGAAAAAAAAAATGGAGATATGTATTTCATAGGATTATAAGATAAAATATTTTAGAGGACATGCTCAAGTTTCCCATCCCCTTGGCTCCCACAAAAATAGACAAAGTCTTTCACATTCATGTTTTCTGTTATTTGGTAGGTTCTCTAGGTTCTCAACACTCTTTAAATATTATCTTAAGTACCCCAAGTTTTAAAACTGCTTCTCTCTACTACCATTACTATTTTAATAGACTTCTGTGTATCTCAAGTTTACATCTTATGAAAACAGTGAAGGCAGAAGGTAATTTTTTGTGCCTTTAGTACCAAGTCATGTATGTAGTAGCATGACTGAATAACAAGCAACGTGATTGAAAAGTAACAGGTAATACCTTATACAAAATAGGAAGCTCAATTAGGAATTCCTAGGAAAGCTTTTTTTTTTTTATTGTGCAGTGCCAGCTTAATTTTAAAAAGTTCGACAATTATACAATCGTGGAGTGACTAGAAAAGCTACTTAAGATGAGTATAAACCATAGAAATCAGAGTGGCTATTGTATGGCTAGTTTGACTAAGAGTAATGAGAAATTTGAAGTCAACACCTATGTTGTAGATGGCATGGTAGGTGGTAAAGCAGCAGTAGGCTGGAGTTTGTATTATTTTCAATATCCAGCAATAATTTTAGGTATTTTTTCCAAAACTAAAGAATACACCAAACATGCATTTTAAACTTGTGTTTAAACCTTGGCTTACTAAGACATAGTAAATTAAAATCTAATTGGGAGACAGCAAAAACCAGTTTCTACCACTTATCTCAAAACATCAATTTATTCTCCAATTCAATGCAGTGTTGTAAGAGTATCCCTTAAATGTTAGTACTCTTCTAGCCCCCCAGTCCTGACTTTAATGCTTTAGGAAAGTCAGGGGAAACATTAACTTCACCTGAGTGCTTTCATTGTCAGGTGCTATTGAAACCAACAGTTTTTCTTTGTATCCATTGTCTTTAAATTGTTTACAGACCAGTGGGATACACTAGTGGGGAACGCCTTAATGTGTTATGCTAAAGAAGTAAGTGTTGGGTATTGTGGGAGCCCAGAGTAGAGACATCCAAATCACTCTATGAACTCTACCATGCTAATATAGTTGGGGGGAGATTTCCATACTAGTAACCTTTGCAAAATCACAAACTACATTTATCGCTGTATCTTTTTTAAGTGTTGCCCATTCAAAAGCCTTTTTAGAATAAAAATCTACTTGTAAAACAATGATTTTAAAAGGTTTTGTTTCATTGAGCTATGAGGGATAAATGTTGTATCATTATTCCTAAAGTTCTGGTAAGTTCTGTATAGTATTTCGGAACTGTTGGAGAGCTCAGACATGCAACAGAGCCAAAGAAAATGTTACCATTTTTTCTCACCCACTCAGAGATCTACTTGAACATGGATCAATGTATATTGGATTTAATGCTGCTCTCTGTGGCCTAATAGCAAACAGTCTTTTCCGGCGCGTCTTAAATGTGACACAGGCTCGTATATCTGCAGGCTTACCAATGGCAGTGATCCCGTTTTTGACAGCAACCGCATCTTACAAAGCTTTTGTAAGTTTACCACTGAATACAGGTAAATTTGATTTCATTATTACCAGTTTGCTTTGGTATATATTTGCACCTTACAGTAATCCTTAAATATTAATATCAAGTAGTTATATGCTATAATGTAAGTAGTGCTTAGGTAAGACTGGACTATATTCGCCTCTATTGAACAAGAAAAATGCACATACATAGCAGTTGTAATATTTCTCGCAGTGCTTTGAGTGAAATATTTGGAAACTTAAAAAAAATGCTGACTGCCTTAGATTTAAAAAAAATTTAGAGAATTCTTTAAAGAGAAAAAATATTTTTATGGGAATAAGACTATGCAGGAAACCTCTTAAAGCATTAAATATACATACCAGAATTAAGAAATATTATGGAGACTTTCTTTTTGACAGTTTACTGTATATGCTGAATGTTTTGAGTATAACTAATAACAAATTTTTTGATTAATGGTTTGAAATAAAAGTATTAATACGACACATGGTAGTGGAGTCTTCTGTTAAGTGCTGTTTCAATTTTAAATTGGATGAGTATTTTGCTTGAATCTCCATGATCAGTGTGGAAAGAATTTTTACAATCTAGGGAAACCTATTATTGCCCAAAGAACTGAACGGAGACTGAGTGAAAATATTAGTTACTAACTTAGCTTTCTATTTTTAACATACCTTAAACTCATTTGGAAAATAATTTTTTTAGAAATTACAAAAATAAAGTCATGCTGTATAATGTAAAAATATGAGAAGGTATAAATTTTAAAAAAAAAACCCTCTCATGGGCTAAAAATAAGTTTCTTAAAGACAGAAAAATACCAGCTCAGGTTAATACAAGTGCAGAAATCTAGAAGCAGTGCAAACCAAGACTGCTTTTTAAGTTCAGAACAAATTAGAGAATTTTTCCTAAGATAATCGGTTATTTCTAGCTATTTTTAGTTATCCATACATTAATTACAGCTTTTAACATGCCCTGTAGAATTGCATTTGCTGTATTACTGCCTGAAAATTGAGTATCTGTGATACATATAAGGGGACCTTGCATTCTTTAAAATTATGTTTTCTTGACTATGATGACCATCTCCAGAACTACTTTATCTTCTAGGTGATTTGAATTGTGAAACCTGTACTGTAATACGGGGTGGATTAGTTGGTCTTGTTTTTGGTGGTCTGCACCCTGTTTTCTTGGCTATACCTGTGAATGGTGGCCTAGCAGCCAGGTAGGATTCTTTGTTTTCTCACAATCACTGGAAAACTTTGATAATAATAGAAATAATTCTAGAAATTATACAATTAAAACAGCAAACATTTTGTTTTTAAAGGCATTGTTACTTTTTGATTTGAAAGAGTTAAGGCTTGTTTTATTACGCCTCAAGAATTTGAAAACAGTTCTAGAAATTTATACTGTATCTCTTGTGTGTGTAGTTTAGGTTCTTAACCTTAATTTGTATATTGAATGCCAGCTAGAAAGCTGCAAACAATACTATGCCTAGCATTAAAGCCACATCATATACACAATGTTAAGAATTTGAGCACTTCCACTAAAGGCAAATTCCATCACAAAATGTCCAACTATAAGCCTGCGACTCCAAAATAATTCAGTTGCTCTCTAATGAACTCTTGTATCAAGCAATCTATGCTATATGAACCTGCAGAGGTGAAATGGATAAAGGGACAAAAATAAGGTTCTTTGGACGAATAGTAGCATTGCCTTGCTACCTAGTTTTATCTTAAGACTTCTGTAATTAATATTTTGTACATCAGTTTGCCATTTGATAGCTATCTTTTTTAGTGAACTGTTTTCAATGTTTTCTTACAGGTATGCTTCAGCCCTACTACCAGAGAAAGGAAACATCTTAACCTACTGGATCAGAATTTCTAAACCTGTCTTTAGAAGGATGTTATTTCCCATTTTGCTCCAGACTGGCTTTGCTGCATACCTTGGTTCTAGACAATATAAACTACTTATAAAGGCGCTTCAGTTGCCTGAACCTGGCCTAGAAATTCAGTGATTGATAAGCAAATATGTACACAAAAATAAAACTATAAAAATAACCTATGTCTAATGTATGAACATAGATTTGTAATTCATCACAGGAGATACAATCTGGGACCTATAAAAGGCTATACAGGACAAAAAGCTACTAAATACCAGGTTAAAGACCACTTAAACAAGAACATAGCTTCTCTAGTTTGCCCAATATTGTCTTTTCCACCTCACCTGCTCTATTCCTTTACATTAGGTAGAGTGTGGTCTTTAACACAGGAAAAAATAACCATAGCATTCACAATAATCTCATAATCCAAACAAGACTGAAAATGGGGAAAATGTTATCAGCACACTACAGCAAATATTAATTACACTTCCATTTTCCCAAATCAGCGTTTCCATAGGTATTATTAATCCACAGACTCTTAGAACATATTCAACTACCTTCCTCACAGAGGGATCAATTCCAGTACAGATGGTTTATTCAGGTTCAGCTTGAGCTGTTCTAATGATACATACTTCAAGAGCCACCTTATTTATATCTTTGGAAAGCTGTATTTTTAGAAGATTAAAGCTAATTCTGTCTTTGAAGTTTTCATCTAGTGAGGCATACATAGTTCTATGAAATCACAGACCCCATCCTTTTTTTTTTAAGCTGTGTAATGCTAGAAGTTTTACTCTTCTTCAAACAAGCCAATCATACCAAAAATATGACATCACAGATCATATTCACAAGCAACTTAACTATTCTAAATACAATGACATAAGTAATCTAACTATTTAAAATTACATGAAAAAAATGTAGCCTGTCACCTAGAAAAGGCACCTTCATAAGTAAAATAGGCTTTCAATGTTTAAAAACAGTGGAGCTAAAGGTTAATTCAACTGAAATTAACAAAATACATTTTCAATTTTTTAGAAAACAAAAATGCTTTAAAAAGGCATTAAAATGTATTCCCTACCAAACTTTTACAAGAACGGATCCCAATTACAAGACAAAAGAATCTTTGTTTTAATGTGGATATTTTCTGGATTATACAATTACTGATGATTTTTCTTTTCATCTTGATTCCTTTCTGAATTTTGTTTTCTATAATGAATATGCTTTACTTTTATAACTAGTAAAAAATACATAATTTAAAAGGAGAAAGAGTTATTTTACAAACCAAAATATTAAGACAAAGCTCTCTGACCAAAAATTATGTATTTTATCTGCATTCTGTCATTTTTATTTAAAGCAGTTCTACTTATGGTGAAAAAATGAACTGAAAGTAATTCCTTCAAAAATTAAGAATTAGACTCCAAAATTACTAAGTTAGACTCCTTAAAAACAATGGTAAAATCAACTTAGATAATTCAAGTTGATATAACTGATATAACTAAACTGATTGGTACAAACTTTTCTTACTTAAACATCTCCACAGTATTTATTGCCTATAATAATACCATCTATAAATGAATACAGGTTTACAATGGTTTCAGGATTTCTGACGTGTCCTTTACACCATGTATTTCTTAAATCACCTTTTCAATTAATAGAAATGGACAATATAAACAAAAGAGCATGGTATTTTAAATCTGCTGCTATAAATCTACCAAAATTTTTCATTGGGGGAGATGAGTGACATGTGAACCAGCCATGATCTGTATTACAATTTAAGAAAAAAGACATTTGTAACTCAGACCTAAAGAACACTGCCTCAGTCAGGAAAACAACTTTTAATATTTCAGTTTAGTGACAATAAACAATTTAAACCTGTCTTTTACAATTTACTTCATATAGTTATTTGGCTTTAAAAAAGGGGGGGGTCATATTAAAGGTATTAATGTAATTTGTAAACCCCCAACTATAATACACTAAAAGCCAGAGGGGGTCTCAGAAATTGACCTCAGTGGGTATATACAAGATATGGAATTTGGAGGCACATTCTAAAGGAAGTTGGCCCACTAATAAAACTCAAAATCTGCACATGTTCAAAACATTAGTGACCAGATTTTTAAATTAGATTAACTGAAAATTGAGCAACATATTTTTAACAAAAGTGGGTCAATAAAATTTTCAAAATTATTCAAGTGTTGTAAACTGATTTATTTTTTAGAAGTGGGGGGAGATCTTAAAAAATCTTGAATATACAAATTGGGGTCAGGTAAACTAGGAATAACTATTCTCAATAACAAAAGCAATGAAAAAAAACAAGTTAGCAAGTAACTTTCTATTCACCTATATCTAAAACAAATTTCTTCTCTAATTACATGATTTATGTTCCTAATGATAAAGTATTTACTTTCTGAATATTTAAAATATCTCATTTAATTTTTCTGCACTCCAAAACCGCATGTAGATGACTATTTGCCATCCAGGTCACAGCTCAGAACTCAGTCTGGTATAAGACAAAGGAGTAACTGGTGGGCAGACTATTACCATACTGCAAGTTGAAATACATGAAAAATACTGTGCTGGACAAACAAAACACTCTTACAAGTTTCCAATTAAAGACCTCCCTTCTTTTTGATTTCTGGCTTAGGTAGTAACTACTTGAAAACAATAGCACAGTAAAATATAAAAAACATTTGGGAGAGTCTCAAAACTTTATATTGACAGAGTCTGGGGAAAAAAAACTCAGAAGTATTTTACTACCTAGTTATCAGATTATTTAGCTTAAAAAAACTAAGTTAAACTACTTTCAAAATGAACTTGGCAATCACATATTTTAAAAGATAATTACTCATTATCAGTGAATTATGCACTCTCTTCTGTCAAAGTGATAGTTATAGCCACCAAATTGTACAGATGCCTAACTTTGTGGAATTACAACCAGCTGTACTGTTTGTACTGTAGGAGCAGCCAACAGTCAAGTATAAACCACTGGAAATGAAATGCTCTTTCCTGCCAGGTATCACAGATACTGAATACACTTAAATTATAAGAAACTGAGTAGATTTAATAAGTTTTGTATACCATCATACAATAACCAAACTATAGTTATTATGATGAATCATTCTGGAAAGAAAAGAAATAAGAGCTTATCTTCTACCCCCTCCCACATCTATCATCTGCACACTTCCCAAATATAAGATAACATGATTCAGTCTAGACCAGGTGAAACAATGCATTTATATCATCTAACAACAAAAATGAAATAACACCAGAGTTGTGTTTTTTCACACTTGTAATAAACTGGGAAATGTTTCAATTAAGTAAAGCAACCATATTCCATGAAGAAAGCCACTCCCATCATCCAGAATACTAAAACCCTTACACAACACTGAAGAAATTTTAATTTATATAAAACAGTAGAAACTAGTATACCATTCATTAGAAACCTCGAAATATTCAAAAAACTGTCAAGTACTTAGAGAAAGCTCAAGAAGCCAAAACCTCAGAATCCACACATCCTGGTAACCCAGAATTGCATTTAACCAACCACACATTTAATCATAAATCCAACTTTTTCAAAGATACACAATCAATGAATCTATTTAAAAATGCTACTCATTATAGTTAAGAACTTTATAATTAACTTTCATATTCTACTCAGCAAGATCTGTTTCAGATTCTCTCTCATGTTCCAGGAAATACAAACTCATGATATGCCTTGTGATCACTAATAGCCTGTTTATATAATTCTACTCTACTAAATATAATTCCATAGAATGTGCTCTTGATTATGTAAAGAATCTAATATTCTTTGATGAAATACTGTAATTCTCCAATGGTTACAGTTTTTTTAAAGGTATGCAAAGAACTAAGTATCACTCCCATGAAAGACAAAAAAAAGTGTAATTTCGTTCCAAAATTAACTTAGTCTCATGGATTTCTATTAAGTCTTTCAAGGATTCCAGAGAATCTTTTCATATCTCCATTTCTGGCAAGTGAAACCAGTATAGAAGTAATTTGGGAACTTGAAAATGGCATTCATTTTTTTCAGCAGATGCCAAATTTTTGACCGACATGGCTCCCACAATTACTTTGTTACCATCAGTCCAGTCAGTTAACAGGTTGTAGGAAAAGATTCGTTTTTGCAGACACTGCTAAGCTGTTTAAAGAGAAGAAAGAGAGATTAATTTAGTGATTATAAAATGCACAAATATTTAAAATATCTTGAACACTTTTTGTCGGCTTATATCAGAGTGTGACTGACTATATTTTAACAAATGTGAACATTTATAAGTCTGGTCAAAGAAGTACAAAAACAGTAAGTCAATATGATTAAAATAGTAGGTAAATATAATGTGTTAGTTCAATTAATGTATGAATTGCTGTCACCATCAGAAGAAAAATATTAAAAAGCTACAACTTTAGTTCTATACCATTTTGCCACAAAGGCAAAATTAGGGGGAAAAAAATTCCCTAAATTGTTTTCATCCCTTACAGTAAATAAAGCCAATCCTGAAAATTTCAAAACAATCCATATTATAATTCAAGAAATCTTTGTCCGACTACTATTCACCGGAACACCATTTTCTAAAAATAGTAAGACAACAGTTTCATATTAATCATAACTTTTTTAATTAACAAGTAGTGAATAGGACACTTTCAGATTTTACTACATACTGAAATATTCAAACAGATCTATTGTAAGTTCAGAAACTCAAACATTTACAGTAAAATGTGCTTACACATAAATGTAACCAATTTAAAGCCCCTGTTAGATAGGTCCTAAATACATGCAATACCATGTAAAAACAAGACCATGAATTTGATGTAAAAGATGACAAAATCGCTGAGTCACCAAAATTAGAAAAAAAAGAAAATGAAATGGAAACTAAGAAGACAGTTAAAACATAAGGAACCTAACAAAGCAGCTTTAAAAATAGGTGATGCTAATCTCCACTCTCAAAAAGTTCTTAATCAAGTATTTCCAAAAACTGCCATTTATAAAATGACATTCTAAAATCTACACTTGGAATTTCAAAGCATCCCAATTCAGAAATCTTTGACTACTGTTTCTCCCCAATCTCGAACTTCAAATAATGCAGGAAAAGCATTGCTATTAGAAAGAAAATATTCCAAGGAATGGTGTAATTTTTAGAAAAAAGCACTTACTGCTTCCAGAACCTTTTAAGACCCACAGTCAGCATTAACAACAATAATTTTTCCTATTTTCATCCATTATTTTCCAATGTCATGTTAGAGATGAATAAAGTCTTTGAGCCCATAACTGAAAGATCAACAAACCTGATTTTATTATGACACCATATTTTTGTCATTGGTACTGCACAAAATTATATACATAGAAATATTTACAAAATGTTCAAGTATTAATTAAATTTCAATTCAAGGCTTCTGTTTCAAAAAGCTACATTTAACATATTCCATAAAGATAGCACAAATTAGTCATTTCAAATAATTTTTCCAACTGCTTTTGGTTGGTGTGTGTGTATATGTGTGTATATATATATATGTATATATATATATATATGTGTATATATATATATATATATATATATATGTATACATATATATATATTTATTTATTTACTTATTTATTTCAGTAGGCACTAAAAATCCATGCAGCTGCATTGTGAGGGGCTTGCTCCTGCACTTAGGTATAAGCAGGTTCATCACTCCAGGTTGTGAGTTTGGCTACTACCCATTCATGCTCAAGTGCAGATGATTTTACAAAATATGCTGTGATGCACTGGAAACCAAGACCAAGATAGGTCTCAAATCCTATTATCTAGCAACAAAACATTTACAGTTGTGCAAGAACAAAGATTCCATTTTCATAACCAAATAACAACAAAACAAAACATTTTATGTGTAAGATAACTTACATCTTTGGACTGCTGGAAAATACTTTTAATTATTAACATTTTAAAATAAAGGACAGCAGAAGCCCTGATATTACCTCTTTTTCCTCATTTCTTATACTACCTTTTAAAATAAAGCAGGAAATGTGGCCAGCAGCTGGTCCCGTCTCTTCTGCCCCAACAGCTGTATCCACTTTAGCACAAAGAAAAACAAGGATGCTAAATACGTATATACTTTATCAAACAGTGATGTTTCACAAAGAATTTCTTAATGACTCTTAATGAAGGACATCATTAACAACTGGGCAACAGATTTTTAGGAGTACTGCAGTGGAAGACTATGTCCAATCTCTGGAACAAGTATCATTCATAAGTAGCCAGAATCACTCAATTTTAAAAATTATTTTTAAAAAGGACAAATAGTTTTGAAATATGGAGAAAAGGATTCTTTGTGAAGCCTCACTTTACATTTTTTCATTCACATTTCACAACCTTCAAAATCTAATCATACATAAATTTAACCTAAAATGTTAATACAACAAAAATAAAGGTGTTCAACAATTTATGCACACTCAGTGATAGGATAATCACTGTGCTGGTCCTCAAAGAAACATTTCATTAACCATTTTTATTCCTCCAAATAACTAACACAGGAGTCTGATATGCATGTTAATTTCCAACTTCTCTAATGGTGAGATATTAAAATCTGTTCATCTGAATATTGTATTTCTAGATCTTCTACTGAAAACTAAAAGGTATTCTTGAATATTTAGATTTCTGTCATCTCCAGCAAAATAACTTATCACATTTGTGCATGCCCCAAACACTTATTGTCAATCTCTGAAAAGTTGCTCTAAAATTGGAATTCCAATTTGCACCTTGTACAACTCGGAACTTCCATTCAACTTCACCTGTTTCACTGTCTCCAAACTGTATTTCTATTAGCAGCTTTCAGTGTACAGTTGGAATCGATGTCATCCAAGGCCATGTCCACACTGGGGACAGAAGAGCTAGGTACACGCAAGTCTGAACAAGGGGACACATTAACAGCTATTTCAACCAGAAGGCATCTTTAATACATTATTGACCAGCACAAGTCTGTTTCCAGGGTGGACAGGGCCCAAATTAGATTCCCCTCCCACCTTCCAAAAAAGAAAAAAAAAATCACACACACACAAATTGAGATGTTGCCCATTAAAGTAGACTAAGCAGCAGAGCATGAGCGTTACGTGAAGAGATGGATCCTTACCAGGTTGTGAGGCGGGAACGACTGTTCTGTAACCCCTACAACGGAGCCTGGCAGGAAGGAAATCACCTAAAAAAGAAACTGTCAGAGAGATTTAATAGTCACATGTTATCATTAGGAGTTGGTTACAGTGTCACATTCATGCTTTTAGCTAAACACTTAAATATTACTTTTTTTCCTCCTCTGAAATGTGTCCAGTGAAGATGTCCCACTAAGGTGTTTTACATGGTGTAAGGGAGTTGAAAGGGGTAAACGCGGATAAAGAGCAGATTACTTGACCCTACATTTTAAGAGAAGACGACGCCTTCCGGGCGCACGCCGAGCAGAACTCCACCGACACCTTATCCTTGTCCACATGAAGACACACTCCACCCGCTGAGTCGTCCTCTTCCAGCAGGTCCTGCTGCTGCTTTCCCACCGGCAAAGCGTAGTCATGGTCACCGGCGGGCGAGTCCCTGAAGAGCGAGGTGGTCAGCCGCAGTCCCACGCCGCTCAGCCGGCTCAGCAAGCGAGCCAATCCGGTCTCGTTGGCTAAGACAGCCCGTAGGTAGCGACTCTCCTCCTGCAGTGCTTGTACGCGCTTGCCCAGCTCCCGATTCTCGGCCCGCAGCTCCTGGTTCTCGGCTGCCAGGCCCCGGACTCGACTCTCCAGCCCCATCACGTACTCCTTCTTCTTCAGCCGATTAAGACGGGCAGCAGCCGCCGCCGCCTTCCGGGGACTCTTTGTCGCCGTCTGGTTGGTGTCGTTGCCGCCACTACTGCTGCTGCCTCCTCCTGGGGACTTTCTCCGCCTCTTTTCGCCGCTGCCACTGTCACTGCTGCTGCTGCAGCCTCCAATACCGTTCAATAGCCTCTGCAGCAGGTCAGAAAAGCGCTGCATCTCGGCAGCCGCGGACTCGTCGTCATCATCCCCTCTCCAAAGGCCGCCGCTATCCGAGCCTCCGCCGGAAGAGGAGAGAGGCCCAGGCGAGCTGAGCCCCGGTTCCAGGTGCCAGTCCGGTTGCCGGGGGTCCAGCAGGTCAGCCAGTTCCAGGCCGGACAGAAAGTCCATGTCCTCCGTCTCTTCGCCAGGGACGCTAGCAATCGCCTCCTCCTCCATCTCCTCCGGCGAGGGCGCGCGCACGGCCACACTGCCGAGCCCCCCCTTTCCGTCCTCCAACTCGCCCTCGTCGCCGCGTTGCTGCTCACGGCGGGGAGATCCGGCCGCCGCCGCTCCGGTCAAGTCCGGGGGCAGCGAGCAGGTGCCGCCCTGCGCCGGGCTCTCGCTGCGGTTTGGGGAGTCGCTGCCCGAGGCCGCCAGCAGTTTGGTCAGGCTGTGCCTCATGGGGCCCAGCGACGGGCCCACGTAGGCCCCGGCCTCTCAGACCGGGCCTCGCGGGCCCAAAGACCCCAGGCCCCAGAGCGAGTAGCCGGTGAGTTGGGCCAGAAGGAAATGAAGGGAAAGGTCCCAATCACCTCCCGTCCCACTAGGCTGGTCGACCCCCCGCACACGGGCGGGGGGAGGGAAGGGAGAGCGAGGCGCCGAGACCCGACGATGACTCGACCGCGCCACCCAGACAACGGCCTGGCCGGAAGTCTGTCTATCTCGCCCCAGCTCCTCCCACGGCATTTCGCGCTCCACCAGGCTCTAGCATCGCGAGAGTTCAGAGAGGTCTCGAGTGGGAGCAATTCCAGATCTCCGGTGATGTCATAGTAACAGCGGCAAAAATAACAAAATCTACAGTGTGTGGAAAAAGTGGCCTACCTGCTCTGCCCTCACTTCTCAGCTCTGCATTCTAACTTCCAGAGAAACCACCTTCGCTCCGAATAGATCTTTTAGAAAATAAATTTATGAATAATCTTAAAGTTATCCTGGAGTTCTCTTGAATTTAAAACTGATGATCTACTCGCTCTTGAGATTATTCCTTTCCTCTTCTGTTATAATACAAGATCTTTTCATGCCAACACCTGCAGAGTACTAGAAAAAAAGAGGTAAATAAGTAAATCATTCATATATAATTTAATTTTTCCAAGCTTTTCTTATAAAACCTCCCAAATATACAGAATATTTGAAAGAATAGTCCAGTATCCGCTCTAATTTAACAATTGTGTTGGCTGGAAGATTACTGCTTAAAATTTATTACTTGCTGGAAATTACTGTTTAGCTATCACCATGAGAACATAGGCTGTTAATTATGGGAACGAAAACATTCTAACAATAAGCTTTCTGCTTCTGTACTGCCACTTGCACACCCGACCTGTGGGTTGACAGGTAATGAATGAGAGAAAACAGACCTTTGTGCTAAGACAGAATAAGGAATGGGATTCAGGGTTTAAAAACCCTGTACCTATACGTTTTGCTGCTGCTTAATTTGAGGTCTGCGTGCCCCTGGCAGACCCAGCTGGCTGAATAAAGAGTGTGTTTCCTAAAACTCACTGATTTGTGGTGGTCCGTGTGTCTTTCGGGGGATGGCAGCTACAACATTTGGATGCCCCAGCAAGACCTCAGGGAGTGGCCTTGGGATCTAAGATCAGACCACCCTCCGAAATGGTTGCTGTCCCTGCTGCGGATTCAAAGGGGTAGCCAACCTGAGACGTTCCAGGACCCTTGAATGCTGTGACGGAGTCAGTACAATCATCAAGGAAGCAACCTGTGGGACACATTCTATGTTCCTGGTCCCAACGGGAATCTGGAATCTCTGAGGCCTCAGCGTCTGGATAAACGGTACCTTCCTGTTTCTGTTGACCCGTCAATGGGGGCCCATGGAGAGACCGGACGCAGTCATATCTCCCAGACCATGGCCAGGCTGCAGGACGACCATGGCCAGGCTGTGGGACGCCGCCTCCTATACCCTGTTGTTGAGTTCTGTTTATTGTCTCTGGTCTTGTCTAGGTTGTAGGTGGCAGACTTCTCTGGGTCCACCTACAACCCGGTAATTGTTCTTGTCTGAGTGTTTGTTTTGTGTTTTCTGCTCAAGTAATAGGGAGAGGCCTGAGTTCACAGAAGACACCCTTGGGGTGTCTCCTGCAACATTTCAAAGAAGGGTTTGTAGAGGGAGCTGATTATGGCATAAAGTTTTCTCCAGGCAGACTAAGAACATTGTATGAAGTCAAATGGCTGTCTTTTGGTATAAACTGGCCTCCAGAAAGCTCCTTTGACAAGGGTTTGGTGAGAAATGTTTGAAAGATGGTCAAGGGAGACCCAGGACATCCCAATCAGTTTCTCTACATTGATCAATGGTTAACTCTTATTTAGAAGCCCCCTCCTTGGCTCCACCTGTGTGCCCTCTCTCTAGGGGCGCAAGTTTTAATTGTGGATACCCCTAAACATGCAACAACTGAATCTCCAAGACAGCCCAGTCCTTCAGTCCTTTAATCTCCACCAGAGGACAGTGACCTTCCCCTACCCTATAATCCAGGACAACAGAGGCCCAATAGCACCGCCTCACTTTCTCAGACGTGGGTAGTAACCCCTATGGGCCTCTTCCTCCCCCTCCGGGTGGGGCACCAGCCAATACCACCACCCCGGTTATTCTCCTTTCTCCTTTTGCGAGAAACACCACCCCAGGGGCATCACATTGACAGGCCCTTTATGGTTTACATGCCCTTCTCAACTAGTGACCTGTACAACTGGAAGGCACAGAATCCACCTCTCTCTGAGAAACCCCGGCATTGATGGGACTCTTAGAGAGTGTCTTTCAGACTCACCGCTCCACTTGGGATGATTGTCAACAGCTTTTAGTTATCCTTTTTACTGCGGAAGAATGTGGATGCATATGGGAGGAAGCACAAAAGATAGCTGCGGGAGGGAGGGGAGTTGAGGAAGCAGGGGAACAGATTGAGGAAGAATTTCCCTTCACCTGCCCAGGCTGAGGACACAATTCTCAGGTGAGGAAAACAGCACTAGATTGGTACCACCAGATTCTAATTGGGGGAATTAGGATGGCTGCTCACCAGCCAACTAACCTTTCTAAGGTAACTGAAGTTATACAGGGACCTCAGGAGTTCCCTGGAGCGTTTCTTGAATGACTACAAGAGGCGTACTGAATATACACCCCCATTGATCCTGAAGCCCCTGAAAACCAGCGAGCAATTAATGTAGCCTTTGCTACTCAGGCAGCCCCTAATATCTGGCGTACATTGTAGAGATTAGAGGGTTTTGCAGGGATGAAACTGTCCCAACTTGTTGAGATAGCCCAGAAGGTGTTCAACAACAGGGAGGCACCAGATGACACCAAACATATGGCTAAAATAATGGTAGCTGCCATACAGGAGGAGAGATCAGGGAAAACTAGGGCACGGCAAGGGAGGTCAGAAAGAAGCCCACATAAGGGTTACACACCCCTAGGAAAAAAATCAATGTTCCTACTGCAAGAGAGAAGGCCATTGGAAGAATAAATGTCCTGAGAAAAACACGAAAGACCAGGGAAACCGCAAAACTAAAATCCTCGTCACTGAGGAAGAGAACTGACGGGCCGGGGCTCCTACACACTAAGCCCCCAGGAGCCCAGGGGCAAAAACTTTTAACTTCCTGGTGGACACAGGAGCTTCCCACTCATTGTTACTCAACCCAGGGGGACCAATCTCCAAACAAAAGACCACCATCCAAGGGGCCATGGGCAAAGTACCCATGAGAATATCCATGGACCACTGAAAGGACTGTAGATCTGGGGCAAGGGATAGTGACCCATTCTTTCTGCATAATTACAGAACGTCCAGCCCCACTTCTTGGTAGAGACCTACTCCAAAAGCTAAGGGCTACTATCACATTCAGAAAGAGTACACCTCAGATGTCCATATCTGCCCCATCAACTATCTTAATTACCTGTTCTCTATCCAAAGAGTACCTCCTCTATGAGAAGGAAAAACATGTAGTCCTGTCCACGGGGCCTTTACTAGACAGACTCCTGATTGAATATTCAGGGGTATGAGCTGAAAACAATGCCCTAGGTTTGGCTAGGCACCAAGTCCTGGTAGTAGTGAATTTAACTGCTACCACAACCCCTGTCCGGGTTAAGCAATACCTGATTGTCCAAGATACCAAAATGGGTATGAGGAAGCATATCTAGCAGCTGCTAGAAGCAGGGATTCTCGTGCCATGCCAATCACCATGGAACACTCCCTTGCTCCCAGTCCAGAAGCCTGGATTATCAGCCAGTACAAGACTTAAGAGAAGTGAACAAGAGTGTTTAAACCATCCACTCAACTGACTGTACCCAACCCATACACTCTCTTAAGCTTGCTACCTCCTGAGAAAACTGTTTATACTGTATTAGATTTAAAAGATGCTTTCTTCAGCATTCCCTTAGCCCCCAGCAGCCATCCTATCTTTGCCTTTGAGAGGACAAACCCAGAAGGGGGATTCTCTAACCTGGACGCATTTACCACAAGGATTCAAAAATTCTCCTACCCTATTCAATGAGGCACTAAATGCAAATCTCTGTCTCTTCTGTCAATGTAATCCTGACTGTACCTTGTTCTAGTATGTTGATGATTTACTATTAGCAGCTGAAACTGAGACCTGTCTCACAGCCACCAAGGACTTACTCGGCACCCTGGAGGCATACGGGTACCGGGTCTCAGCTAAGAAAGCCTAGCTATGCACCCAGTTGTGCCTTACCTTGAATATACCCTCAAAGGAGAAAAACAGACTCTCTCCCAGCAGAGGATTGAAGCCATTCTCCAGATTCCAGTGCCCACCAACAAGAGACAGGTAACAGAATTCCTAGGGGTGGCGGGCTATTGCAGACTTTGGATTCCTGGGTTTGCAGAGATTGCAAAAGCCCTTGTACTCAGCTACAGGAGAAAATCACCCCCTCAATTGGACAGAGTGCCTGCTTGACCTTCTCAAGCAGGCACTCATATCAGCCCCCGCCCTTGCTCTTCCAGATATCACCAAGGGATTTCATCTTTTTGCGAGACCAATGGAATTGCCAAAGGGGTCCTAACCCAAATGCTAGGCCCACGGCTCCAATCAGTAGTCTATCTATCAAAGAGATTAGACACGGTGGCCACCCTGCCTGCGAGCCATAGCAGCAATGGCTCTCCTTGTCACAGAAGCTGACAGACTCACCCTTGGGTAGAATCTAGACATTACTACCCCTCACGCGGTGGAGGCCCTTCTCCACAGTAGCCCAGAATGATGGATGACTAACTCCAGAATCACTCAATACCAGGCTCTTCTCCTCGACCAGCAAAGATCAACTTCTCCAAAGCTACTGCCATCAACCCAGCCAATCTGTTGCCAGACCCAGACCCTGAGACCCCTGTTCGTGACTGCATAGATTTCACTGATGCTGTGTGTTCCTCGCAGCCAGCCTCAAGGACTCCCCTCTGCCTGAAGCCGATGAAGTTCTATTCACAGATGGGAGCAGCTTCATGCAAGAAGGAAGAAGGTACACTGGGGCAGCGGTCGTTACTCTAACTGGCACTATCTGGTCACAGGCTCTTCCCCATGGGACTTCTGCTCAAAAGGCCTAGTTCCTCGCCCTCACTGAGGCACTACAATGGGGAAAGGATAAGGCAGTCACAATATACACAGACAGCTGATATGCCTTTGCCACCGCCCATATAGTGAAACCATTTACAAGGAAAGGGTGCTTCTGATTTCAGCTGGGAAGGACATTAAGAACAAAGAGGGAATCTTAGCCTTACTTGAAGCTATATGGATGCCTAAGGCTCTCTGGCTATTGTTCATTGTAAAAGACATCGAAAAGGGAATAGTCCTGAGGCTGAGGGAAACCGTGGAGCTGATGCAGAGACAAGAACAGTGGCCACAAGACCAGTGGAGCCCCCACCACATCTACTGACTATTGTCCCTTACTCAAAACTGCCTCTGTCTCTGACCTATATGGTGGAAGAGGACATATATTTTCAAGGCAAAGGAGCCTCTAGGAACCAACAGGGTTGGTGGACAACCCCAGATGGAAAAATAGGGCTCTCACAGGCCCTGGGAGGGACTCTCCTCAACCAACTACACCAGACCACACACCTAGGGTGAACTAAGATGCTCCAAGCTTTAGACCCATACTTTCATTTGTTAGAAGGGAGAAGAACTGCAGAGGAGATTGCCTCATGATGCCTGGCTTATGCCCAAGTTAATCCAAAAAAGGGGAAGATAGAAGAACCCAGGCATAGGGAAAGAGGAACTTATCCAGGGGACCACTGGGAAGTCGATTTCACTGAGGTAACCCTAACTATGGGGGGCTACAAATATTTACTTGTTTTTATAGACACCTTTTCAGGATGAGCAGAGGCCTTACCCACCAGGAAAGAAACTGCCTTAGTAGTTACTAAGAAACTACTACAAGAAATCCTCCCTCGATTTGGTCTCCCTAGAACTATAGGGTCAGATAACGGGCCAGCCTTCATAGCAAAGGTATCACAGCAATTGGCTAGCTACCTAAATTTGTGATGAAAACTCAACTGCGCCTACCGGCCCCAAAGTTCAGGCCAAGTAGAATGAATGAATTGGACCCTAAAAAAGACATTAGTCAAGTTAGGATTAGAAACTGGTGGGACCTGGGTAGAACTTCTCCACTTTGCTCTTCTCTGAGCCAGATGTACTCACTTGAAATTTTCTTTGGAAAACCAGCACCTTTAGTACCTAGAATGGAAGATGAGAAAAAGGCAGAACTGCATAACCTTGTCTTACTTAAGTCCTTACAGGCCCTACAAAGTGTACAGAAGAAGATTTGGTCCCAGGTTCGTGCTGCCCACTCAGCTCCAGAGGACAGACTTTCCCATCATTTTCAGCCTGGGGACTCTGTGTGGATCTGGAAGTTCACTTCCAAAGGACTAGAACCCAAATGGAAAGGACGCTTCACTGTCTACCTGATGACACCTACTGCAGTTAAAGTAGACGGCATCCCATCATGGATTCATCACTCCCACGTGAAGGCAGAATGAGAGTGGACAGCTCAGGAGGACAGGCCCTTAAAACTAAGACTCAAATGTACATAAGTCTAACCCTCTGTTTCTTCCTTTTTTCCTCTTTAGCCCAGCCATCCAGAAACATACACCAGTCTAGAGTATGGGAACTTATAGTAACCGAGACTGGTGAAATTATTGCCGAGAACTTCACCAGCCATGGTACTCCAGAGATTCAAGTAGACTTGTGCCGGCTTGCCAGTGACCCCCCTCACCATTGCAATGGCCAGACACCACCTTGGATCGAAATCTTTCACAAGCGGAGCTTTCATGGGTGGAGGAGCATACTTAAACTACAATGCAGGACCCGGCTGTGGCATATTATTGGCTGGAAAAAAGCCTCTTAGGGATAGGGCTCTATATTTGTCCTCAAGGACATCATCCAGGGATAAATGGCCATACGAATAATAGGGGACTTAAATGCAAGGGCCAGGGCCAATTATCTTGTGCTAACTGGGGTTGCGAAACTATCTCTACTAAAGATAATTATAAAAAGCAGAATGATAATCATATTAGGTTAATAAGAGGACCAAGCCCCTTCACATGCTTTTTTGGGTCTTGCAATCTTCTCATAATCACCATCAAAACTGGTAGCCCTGGAGGACAACACT
Source organism: Macroglossus sobrinus (assembly GCA_004027375.1). NCBI lineage: Eukaryota > Metazoa > Chordata > Mammalia > Chiroptera > Pteropodidae > Macroglossus > Macroglossus sobrinus. The sequence goes on along the minus strand of PVKZ01003950.1, from coordinate 4,604 downwards.
ATTGGCTCACAGGACAGACATGGGGTATCAGATTATATAAAACCAGGTATAATTCAAGATTATATTTTACTATACAGGTTGAAGATCCTCCTAGGAAAGCTCACCCTATAGCACCCAGCAAAACACTTCTAGTCCCAGGACTACCTGCAAAGTCTTACTTCTAAGAGAACTCCTGTTTCCAGGGCAACTCTAACTCCAGCTCTGGCTTCTCCAGGTAGTAACCTAACATCTATTAAACCTCAGGCATTCGACCAGCCACAACCAGAAACAGAAGAAGAATTAATAACTATGTTAACAAAAATACACAAGGTCTTAAATAAGACCTCCCCAGACATAAGAGAAAATTGCTGGCTGTGCCTAAACCCAAAAATTCCTTATTATGTTGGGGTAGGAACTCCCCTAAACCTAACTGAGCCCAACAGCACACAAGGCTGTGAATGGGAAACTCCTCGACTCACCTTAGGAGATATACAAGGAAAAGGAACCTGACTGATTTCAAGAGCTATTCCAAGCTGTTGGCACAGTTGCCTTACTTCAATAACTGTAATTGTACTCTCAAAGTATCTTCCTCATGGAGTAAATACTATAAGGCTCCAAATAATACTTGGCTAGCATGTGATAGCGGGCTCACTCACTGTGCTGCATCTGTTCTTTTCAACTCAGGTGAGGCTAATATTTGTATCCTAGTCTTTGTGCTCCAAGTGTCCCTTTACAATGGGCCAGAAGACAGACTCCACTTCTTCCATCAGAACAGGTTACAGAAACGGGCCATACCAGTCTTAGTACCCCTTCTTGTAGGACTTGGAATAATAGGCTCTGCAGCTGTAGGCACTACTGCTCTCATCAAAGGAGAAAATGAATTACGTGAAATTGGAATACAGATAGATAAGGATATCAAGACCTTAAGAGACACCATCAGCAGGCTAGAACTTCAAGTCGATTCACTAGCAGAAGTAGTCCTCCAAAATAGGAGGGGTTTAAATTTATTATTATTAGAACAAGATGGGTTATATATGGCTCTAGGTGAAACCTCTTGCTTCTATGCCAATAACTCTGAAGTAATTAGAGAAAGCTTATGACTAGTACAGAGCAATTTAGATGCCAGGGAAAAACAGAGACTAGAATCAAATAACTGGTTTCATAAGATGTTCAATTGGTCACCATGACTAACAACCCTTCTATCTGCTGTAGCTGGACCTGCTCTTGTTAACTTTTGGCCCATGTTTCCTCAATTTCTTGTTTCCATATAAAAGGAGAATTAATTCCATTAGACTTTTAGTATTACAAAATAGAGGCTATGAGCAAATTTCGCATGAAGAATCAAAGATTTGATTTTCTGCTAAGGCCAGTGGGGAATGTGTTGGCTGGAAGATTACTGCTTAAAATTTATTACTTGCTGGAAATTACTGTTTAGCTATCACCATGACAACATAGGCTGTTAATTATAGGAATGTAAACATTCTAATAACAAGCTTTCTGCTTCTGTACCCCTGCTTGCACACCTGACCTGTGGGTTGACAGGTTATGAATGAAAGAAAACAGACCTTTGTGCTAAGATAGAATGAGGAATGGGATTCAGGGTTTAAAAACCCTGTACCTCTACATTTTGCTGCTGTTTAATTTGGCCTCTGCGTGCCCCTGGCAGACCCAGCTGGCTGAATAAAGTGTGTGTTTCCTAAAACTCACTGATTTGTGGTGGTCCGTGTCCCTTTCGGGGTTTGGTGGCTACAACAAATAGTACTCAATACCCCGACTCAACAATTCAGCGATGTTTGTCATTTGCTTTATCTTCATATAAATATAAAACAATTATTAATTTTACTGTATCATCTCAAAGTTGCAGACAAGACACATCACCCCAATACCAGTATGCAGCTCTAAAAATAAGGACATTCTCTTGCATAATCATAATACTATTATCAGATCTTGAGAAAATTAACAATCCCTTGCTAATGTTATCACAGAGGCCTTATTCAAATTTCCTCAGCTTTCCTCAGAATAATCTTTTATAAGGATATTTTATTTTGAGCCAGGGTTCAATCAAGGGTCACTTCCTGCATTTGGCTATGTTTCTGTGATTCCCCCACCCCTCTTCCCTCACTTTCCAGACCATTTCTCAAACTAAATTAGTCGCTTCTACTTCTAGTTATTCTTAATATTGGATTTTTGAACAGACATGGCCAGTTGTTTCAGAAAATGCATCACATTCTAAATTTGTCTCTTTCCTCATCATGTTGTTTATCTTTGTTTCTCTAATCCCATGAGGTATTTCAGATTTGAAGCAGGTCACAGATACATTAGTAGTAAAACTATTTAAATTTTTAAAAAGCAAGGCCAATGAAAATAGATGAAATAGGAAAATAAAGAGTTCCAAAAATAGGAAAGGTTAGTATTGGAATGATAACTTACACAGTTATTCAAATTGTACTAACAATAGACTGAGTTTCCTGGCAGCCCAAATCAGAGAGAGTGAGAGAAAGAGAGAGGAAGGAAGAGAGGAAAAATCAAACTTTTCTTTGTTTGCTCATGGGTACAGTATGCAGTATATGATTTTTTTTAACTATTTTGTAGTTCTTAGGTCTTAAAAATACTTTTCAGTAGAATACTGAATAAAGTAGCAGATAGCCTTAATAATAGCTACTTTTATATGGCTATTTCTTAGAGAGATAGAAAGCAAGTTCAGAGAAAGCTGGACACTGATAGGTCCCAAATATCAGAACAGTACCTGCCTCAGCTTAGGCTTCAATAAATATTTGTTGAATGGATGAATGAAGAAGGTCTCTAGTTTTGGCTGAAGGCATAATAACACTAAAGGTCAACTGATGAAAACAGTTCTGCAAGAAGCAAAATAAATAAGGCCTGTAGCATCTAGAAGAATAAATAAACTCTTTGTCCTTTTAACCTTCTCCCTAGGAAAGGTTTTGCTAAAGTAGAATAACCAACAGTTAAAGGTGATATATACTCTGGCTTGCACTGAGTTATAGGTGTTTTGTTTGGCTGGTAATCCAACCTAACTGCATTTTCTCCTTAGGAAAAATTCAAAATCATGAATTGATTTATTACATTTCTCCCCAAATACAAGATGGTTTAAACGTACATGGTTTAAGAGCATCTCCAGTTGGACTAAGAGAAAAGTAGACTGAAAAAGAAGGAAGTTTTTGCAATGTGGCCTCAGAAGACAAAAAAACAAGTAAAGCAAGAGTAAACCTCCCAGAATATAGCTCCCCATTTCCTTCACCATTCCTTCTTTTTCTTCTTCTCACTCTCCTTCTTCATAGATGTGTTGTTTTTTAGTTGTAATGATCATTGCAAAAAATTTAGAAATGTATAAAAATGTAAACAGATAGTACCCTCTATATGCTTATTTTTGATGACTGTCTAGAATTTCATTTCATGAATTTTACAACTTTTATTCAAACAGTTCCTCATTAATAATAATTAGTTTGTGTTGACATTTTCACTATTATAAACCATTCGATATTGTGCAAACAGATATTGGTTCACTTATCCTGTAACTTCCTTAGGATAAATTCTTTGAAGTAGAATTTCTAGGTATAATTTTTATACATAGACCCTTATTACCTGTGGAAAGGTGTCTCTCACCGATGGTGTATAACAGTATTTAATTCCCAAAACTCAATGACAGAGGACTTGTTCTTCTTAAAATGTGCATGTTCAAAAATAAAAAGTGGTAGCTTTTTGTGTGAATTTGAATTTCTTTGATTATTAGGTTAAATGTTTTTCACATGACTAATGGATTTCTAATGTAAATGGCCTTTTCACCACTTTAGCCCATTTTTTTCTTGAGGTGAGAAAAATCATTTGCCTTTTTTCTTGACTTATATGAACTCTTTGCATTATAAGGAAAACATACCTTTATCTCATACATATTACAATTTTTTTCCAGTTGGTCATTTATTGGAGGAGGGAAGAGGTGAAATTGTTTTGCTGCAATTTTTAAATAGTCGATCTATTAAAATTTTCTTCATATTTTCTGGCTATGATGTTAAAAGCCTAAAAAAGGCTTTACTAGCCTAAATAACACTAAATTTATTTATGTGTGTTAGAACTTTCTAAATTATTTCTATTTATATTTTACAAAGACTTTTTTTAAAAACATGAGTGAAAATTTATTTCATTTAGATCCAAATGGAATTTATTCTAGTATAAAGTGTAACATAGGAATATAATTTTTCAAAAAGTAATCTGCCCCACTTATTTCCCAACATGTATGCTATGTACCAAATTCTTACATGTAGTTGGATCTATTTCTGTTCTTTTTCTTCTATTTATCAGTCTCACCATTCTGGAAGCAAAATCACTCTATTTTTATTGTGGTTTTATAATTTTTATAATAAATTTAATATCTCATAGGACAAGTACTTTGTTAGTCTTACTTTCTCAGAATATTTATTCTTCCAGATAATTTTATAAAATTTTCCAAGTTCAAAAAAGAGCTAGAATTTTTATGGTAATTGCATTAAATGTATTAATTTAATTTTTTCTAGTTATTTTATCTTTTTTTGTTTTTGCTACTGGACTAGATTATTTCCACTTTTATGTTTTCTAAATAGTTATTGTTGCTACATAGGAAAGCTATCTAT
>PVKZ01003949.1:0-104691 GCA_004027375.1 Macroglossus sobrinus | reverse complement strand
AGGAAGGAAGGAAGGAAGGAAGAAGAAATTTTGCAAAAACGATAATGAAATAAAACTCTTAACATCACAGAAACTATTGTTTGGGTAAAATTCATACATCTTCGACATATCAGCAATTTATTAAGTACCAGATGTCTAATAAAAAATTATTTCCCTAGATCATTTTAAAATTCTGATTTAAATACAGTAGTTTACCATTTCTTTAAACTTCCAGGTTAAAAATAATCTTATAAGACATAAGTATAATTGATCAATATTAGTTAGAACCTTCATGATATTTTACATGTTTGGAAGAATTATTTAAAAATGAAACTAATTACGATCAGAATACCACACATGAAGGGAACTGCAAGAGGCCCAGAATGAATGTCTAAGCACTGACCTCCTCTCCCAAAGAATTAGTACAGCAAGTAACTGTAAATGCCGTCAGGAGAATGTGTATAGTTCAAAAAGCAGGAGGGGTTTTTCATTCTTTCTCTTGCTGTAGAAAAACAAATTTGTAAATTTAACAAAAGATCTGAAGAATCCCAAAAGACTGACACTACTGACTATAGAATTTTAAACTAACTTGTATGAGATGATGTACATATCACGTACATTTTTTTCATCCTTAACTTGGAAGTGCTTTCCAGAGAATATTAAATATCTACAAATTATGTTTTTAACGTGTTAAGCTAGTTTTTAATTTTTCCATTAATTTGGAACAGTTAACTACAGCATGCTAGAGATTGAGCCTTTATTAAATAAAAAAGCTAAAGCTAATTTTTCTCTTTTAAAATGGAAATGATTAGACATCTTTAACAGCACATAATTTTCACCTTCATTGTATCAACACATCCTCCATCATGCACTGTATTGACAGTTATTTAGTAAGCCGTATCCTAAAACCCTGGGCAAGTTATTCTAATTCTCACCTCACTGAGCTCTCTGATGGAGATGTCTTGCTGTCCTCACAGGGATAATGTCCTACTCTTGGTATTTAATGTTTCCTTAAGCCTCACAGCATAGCCAAGCCCTCAGTGTACATAAAAATATGCAGCATTTAAAGGAAAATCTACCAGCCTTAAGGAGAAAACAATAGAAAGCAATTGGTTGATGACAGAGGAAAGGGAAAAGTGTTATCACAGGAATGGTATCGAGAACCAACAGCATAGATGAAAACTGCACGCCAATCGTTTCTGTAAAATATTTAAAAAATGGTACACAGGAAAGGCACTCCAGCAATGGGATGCTTCAGTGACCTGTGCATCCACCAGAAGTGTCATTCAGCTGAGAGGCGATCATCTGATATGCTCCTGATGTGCCTACCGATAATTTCATCATCCAGAAAGTAAAGAAAGCAATGAGTGAAATGACAACTCAGGACTTAATTCCAGCCAAGGAGAAAGAACAGGAAGATAAGATGGATATAAGAAGGAAACTTAGAGAAAAATGTCGTATCATTGTAATGTTGTAATCACGGGGGGAAGGGCCGAAGTCCTACACATGAAAATTTTAAAATGCAGGAAATATGAAAGAAAGAAATAGAAAGAATGAAATAAAGAAAACCAGTGAGAAATAGACATGCCTCAATTGTTAGAAATTCTAAAAGCAGTGGCTTCATAAGAAAGGGCAGTCCTATTTTAAAAAATATAACTATGCATCCTTAAATTACCTCAAGGGGAAAAAACTAAGACGATATTAGAAGAACCTAATAGGGCTGGTTGCACATAAAATTTTCTAGCGAGCCTGAATTTAAAGAGAATATATATATTCTAAAGCCTCAGGGTGACTTATATGACTCTGGGAACTGCTGCTATTGGCCTCTCCAAACTCCTTTCACATTCCCACACCCACCATCAGTGCCTCTCAGTGCCCAGGCCTCCCTCACTGTCCTTCAGTTCTTGAAGGTCCTAGTTCTTGCCTTCCTAGGTCTTTGTCTATATCGTCCCCCAGTCCTGGATCATCAGCAGCTCACTCACCACTGCCCTCTGCTTCACCTAATACCTTCTGTGTCTCTATAAAAAGTCAACTCAAAGGGTGGTTCCCCAGGAAAGTCAGTATCAGATGCTCTGTTACATATATTCTCCCAACATCCTCTAATTTACTTATATATTATTATATTATAGATTATTATGCAGGCTTCCAACATCCTCCAATATATTTATATAGTCTATACAAATTACATGCATACATTTATAATAATTATAACAATTATAATACAGGTGAGAGTTTTGTTGATTACCATCCATCTCCCACACTAGTATATAAGCTCCATGAGGCCAGATGAAATGTCTATTTTGCTTATCATGAGAGTTCCAGTGCCTAGCTCAGGACTAAGCCCATATTATACTTGCAATGAACATTTTTTTTTTTTATTGTTGTGGAATTCACAAGAAAATGACTGAATACCAAAGAAAGAAGAAGGGGTACTTGACAAAGATGTGCCCACGAAAGGGAGATTAAAACAGAGTAATGATAGGTAGGCTAAAGATCAAAAGAGCTCATGTTTGCAAAACATGGGAAATATTCATGATAGGGCTTTTATAATAACAGATTACATTTTTTTCTTTCCTTCTACTTCAAAAGCAACCACTATGTTAATACCTGAGAAGTCCTGTGACATTCTCTCTTTACGATCAGACTACAGGGCAATTTAATTAAATCCTGAATCAATTCTGACAGCTGAAGGGTCCAGTCTAATGGCCTCATGATAGAGTAAAGCTAATACAGTCAATCACGTTTACTACATGTTTTCTGAGATAAAGTTTTTCTAGACTACTTAATTCTATAGAAATGAGGGAGAACCAGCTGAACAAATCTATATCTTAATGAAATTCTGTATTCCCCATTAAAACAACATTTTCCCCACATAAAGAAAAATGCAATTATGAGAAAAATGGTGATGACAGGGTTACTCTCCATATGCCTACATTAATTGATTACTATCTGATGCCACAAATCCAGAAAGAAAAAATATTCTGTAGCAATATATTGGTCAAAGCTACTTTTATTGCTATTCCTGTATCTATTACAGTAAAATCAAAGCTGAGTGTCATAAATGACCAATTAAAGGTATATTAGGTCAGCAGTCTTCATTTTCAAAATCTCTTAGATTTAATTTACATGTAAGTCGGCTTGAGATTAAAAAGTTTGAAACCATTCACTGTAGTGGTCAAAATCTATGTGACAATTGAAAAAAAAACAATTAGAGAAGGAAAATTGAGTAAGTTCAATTATTACTTCTAAAATATAAGGTTTCTGTGAAGAATTTAGAAAGAAAACTTTGAATCGCATCATCTTTCTCAAAAAAACAGGTTTTGCTTAAAGCTTCAAAGTGTTCAGCACTGAGGGAACCCTCAAAGTATCTAATAAATCATTTAATAAAAATGTAATGGCTTTTCATTAACAAAATTAGGCACATCATGAGATTTATGGGACAACCACCATTGGACATAAAGTTGGTACACCTCAAGGCAAGTCACTTAGCTTCTCTAGTTCATTTTTTTCCCAGAAAAATTTATATAAATCAAAGAATACTTACTAAGGTTATGAGAGATAATACATGTGGAACTATTAATACAGTGTTAAATATATAATAATAGATGCTCAGTTAATATTATTTATATTGTTTTACACTCGAAAAAGGATAAAAATTTTTAAATTTAAAATGACAGTTTTGACTTTTCTAAAAATTAAAAACAGACTTGTAAATATTATTTTAGCAGGTAAAATAGTCCTAAGGAATATTAAGAAATAATGGAGTCATAAATTCCAGTCAGAATCACCAAATATATGCATATAATTATAAGTTTAAATAATGTCCCTGAGAGAGTGCATGAATGCTCATGAACCTGAACAAGAGAACAACAAGAAATGTGAACTCAGGTCAACAATGCAAGAAGTGAATGGCGACTCATCACTTCATCTGGAATGCACTGTAACATTTATTTTAATTTTTATTCTTAAATGCAGCTCACATTATTTTGCATGATATTTTTTGAAATAATATTTTATATTAAAAAAGGATTAAATGACCCATGATTTACCTCTGGATAGATATAATGATGTTCTTTTGTTTCCAATCTCTCATATTTCATGTCTAACCAACTCTGGCTCTTTGAATCTTTTCTAATTTTTCTAACTTTATCATATATGAAACAAATGCACTCATTTGTTTGAAACAAATGAGTGCATTTGTTTCATATATAAAGATGGCTTTTATGGCATCTCACTATCTTTAACTTTCTCACCAGATTTCACAGCAACCTACATACTTAATGAAGTGTTAAATATGTAATTCATATTTTGTTTCCTTAATGAAAAAATGTGTTTCTTTCCTTGATACATTCCATAGAATATAGTGAGGAACATTCCACTAATTTTATTTCAATGACTTTCTAAAGTTTCAGTAATCCTTGCCCTAGAGAAACACTTGCCCCAAACAAACAACTATTAATTTTAATATAGTTTCTCTTTTAACATTCTAACTGTAAAACATTTTCTATAAGGAAGAACAGTCTCCTCTCATCCTACCAAGAGGGAAAAAATGGTACTGATTAGAAACTGTAATTTGAGCTTTAACATGTACAGATGTAGACTTAAAACAAGTCCATAATTATCAGGCAGCATTTTAAATAATTTAGTAGCAAGATACATCGTGGCTTGTGGCTTTATTCTATAATAACATTCCAATATTCATTATTCATAATCATTACTGTGCTTATTAACAGAGCGATTTTCTCCCTGACTTTTTTATAAATTCAAACAGTTTTGCTGAGCATAAAAGTAAGCAGAACACAGAGTTAAATTGCATTATGTAACCTTCTCATTAGCGTACATATAGCTTCTGGTTACTAAGTAAAACCTGATTCTCACATGTATTAGAGAATGAAGCTATAGTACTTTATTCAACTGAAGACTGTCGTATTCAATTACAAATCTTCTGATGCATTTCTTTTAAAGAAAAACCTATACCAATTAAAATTAACATTTTCCTTTTAATATTACATTCTAAATTTAAAGTACATTTTAATTTTAATTTTATAAGCATTTTTTAAATAATAGGCTGACTAAGGGAACTGGATAGTATTTTATACAAAAATACTTCCCACATATACAGGTATGATCATAAAATAGAACATAAAGAGACCAGATATAATATATTCTCATTTCAGAATCTGTGAAAACTACTGAAATTCTTTATATAAAATTAATCTGTTGAAATTTATGCTTAGAGATTTCTAGAACTTGAAGAATATAGTCATTGTTAGACAATATAGCTTGGTATATAGCATGATTGTACTCTGTTTAAATTTCTGATAAAGCACAGGTTATCAAAAATTGCAGAGTAGTCAAGTTGCTTGAAATATGATTTTCAATCCAATTTTTCTAGAGCAAAGTTGAATTACTAAAACTTCACATTTAACATTAGATCATTCAATTGTCATATTATCGGGGTATAATTTGAATCTTTTTTTTTCTCAGTCTCATTCTATTCAAGATGCAAAGGATAAAGAGAGCTAATTAAGAAAACTATATACAATAGGTAGAGATAAATATACTACTTAAGCAGCACCAATAATGATGATATAACACTTCTGTTCAATTGTCTAGTAGGTTACTGTAAATTTTATAAATTTTATAATAACATGGCGATGATGTTAATAACATTGATGATGATACTAAGACAATGACAGTAAAGCAGATTGAGAGCAAGGAAACTCTCCATAGGGCAAACTGATAAAATCAGAACTCAAACACTGAAATATATTTATTCTATATCTTTAGATCAATTCTGACTCAAGTGATAACGGTTAGCATTTCAGGATATTTAAATAAGAACCTGGAAGTTAGAATCTGCACTGTTTGTGGAATGCTGAGGGCTCTAATTTCTAGAGTACTTCTGCTTTCATTGGTCTTCCTGAGTAGACACAGACTGATACTGGAGATGGAGACCTTGGTCAGCCCCATGCTACCTGCTGGAGAAGAAGATGAGCTGAGACACATCCCAAGGAAAGCTAAGCACACAGAAATAGAACTGTCAGTGCAGCAGAGGGTTGAGAGGCTGGGTAAGCACCTGAAAAGAAAGCAAGTATAATAAAGCAAGAATAAGACCAAAGCTCTTATTTACTAGTTTCTCCTCGCAGCAGACAAAAGATGTGTACCAATGAGAAGAAGCTTCTAAAAGCAAATCATGGTCCATTATAGTTATATTCACTAAACATTTATTGATCACTGACTTTGGGATAATTCAACGAGTACAGAAGAACTACCAAAGGACCTTCCTTAAGATGCTACAAAGAATGTGCTGTGATAAACCCTTGGAAGTGCAAGAGGAATGACAGAAACTGCCTACCTGGGTTTAGAGAAAGATCCATGAAAGATTTAACATTACAGTTGTGAAAGTTAAGAAGAATTTCACCTGATAGAGATAGAAAAACAAAATAACATTTGATCAAGGGGGCACACTGGTATTGTAAATTTGTAAGCTGCTAAGAGGCAATAAAATGACTTAATACAGACTTTGGTATCAGGCCACAGTCCTAATCTAGGCTCTGTCAATACCAGTGATGGTTCTACTTTTCGATAAGGACATTTATTTCATAGAGTTATTGTACGGATTTAATGAGATAACATGTTTACATGTTTAAAGTGTCTAGCACATTGCTTGTTTATACAAAGGGCTTAATTTACTATCCCTGTTAATATGAGCACCATATCCTTTAGTAAATCCAACAATTATAATGATCACACACTTAGATTCAGTAATTCTACTTCTGGAAATCTTCCCAAAGAAATTAACCTAAACATTGAAATTTAACAATATGCACAGAGGTAATCATCTTAGTGAACAACTGAAAGCAACATAAGTGTCTGAAATTTGGTAAAAGCCAAGTATGGCATGGAATCATCACTCGAATGAGGTTTTTTTAATCCAGACATCTAAAATTATAGTTATAAAATTATGCACTTTATAAAAAAAACATGATGTAGTGTTACATGACAAAAGGAGCATTCAGAATATATACATTGTAATTACAGTAATCTAAAAATATACGTAGGAAATGATTCAGAAAAATATATATTGCTCTATATTAATGATAATTATGTTACTGTGATAATATGTTTGGAGATCTTTTTCTTTTGCTTAATTTCTATAGGCTTTATAATATGGTTATGCTACATTTATAATAAATGCAAATGAAGCATTTGGAATGCACTGATTTGTGTCATCTCCCAAACAAGTGAGGTGTTTATGATGATGTTGGATGACCCAAGTCAGAGATACTATAAAGTAGGGCTGGTAAAGGATGGCCTGTGGACCAAATCCATCTGGCTGCCTGTCTGTGCTGCCCAAGAGATAGGAAGGATTTTTACATATTTAACTGGTTAGCGGAAAAACCAAAAGAAGAATAATATTCCTGACATGTGACAATTATATAAAATTCAAATTTCAATGTCTATAAATAATGTTTTACTGAAACACAGGCATGTCCATTTATTTATATAATTTCTAAGGCTGCTTTTGCCTAACAATGGCAGAGTTAAGTAGTTGCAACAGAGATCACATGACCTACAAAGCATAAAATATCTCCACATGTCCTTTACAGAAAAAGTTGAATGATCCCTAATGTAGGGTCACTTTAATTAAAAACTAGTAGAAGTCAAATATACCTAGTTGAATCTGTAGGTTCCTTCAAGCCCAGAGGTTCTCTTGTTCTATCATAGCTGTTTGCATACAAGCAGCAGATGAGAAACCACAGACTTTCAAACAGCAACACAAATTAGACATTCAGTGCTTCTCAGTCAGCAACAAAGAGACTGGCTACAAATAAGGAGGGACACAGCAGGCTGAGAAATGAGTAGCAAAAATAGACCTTGATCCTGAAGATTCTTTCTGTCCCATCTTTCTTCTTTTTTATTCTTAAAAGAGTTTAGGATCAAATGGAATTGCTATTTTTTGGAGGTCAAAAACTATCAAATCCTGGTAATTTCATAGAGTACCAGTAAGTAAACTTTGGGGACAAAACTTCAAGGCAATTTCTGACAAATGCAATCCAGCCAAAATAACTCCTGGTTTGGAAATGGATTAAATCATCTCATATCAGCAAATTTTAATGGAAGTTGGGTGCTCTAGATTGAAAGTGTTTAAAATGTTTTGTATTCCAAAGCTTAGAAACTTTCTTTTGATATTTGAAGAATTTATATATGCATTTTACTGGGTTTTCATTGATTATAATTTTCCATCTTACAAAGAGTTCAATGTGAATTTGGTTATTTAAAAGTTCACTTGATGGGCTGGTTGAAAAACTAAACTATTCTGGTCACAAGAGAAAATAAATTTATTTTACTTTTTCAAAACTAACTTAATATGGGGGCTCTGCCCTTTAGATTTAGACTTAGGAAATAGAAAGGTAGGCGAGATAAATGTGTACTATTCTTAAAATATTAGCAATATATATTATAAATCAAGAGAAGGTGAGAAATCTTGACTTATAATTGAAGTAGAACTCTAGAGAGATTAATTTTTGTTAAGAACAAAGTAGCAAAAGTATATGATATTGAACAGGACATAAATCAATCTCCTTTGCTGCTGAAGGGGTTCAGAACAGGCCTCCTCAACATGTACCATTTTGGAATGTGGATTATTTTGACTGATGGCAATTAAAAGCCTGTGGGTTTAAGAGAAACTTTTGCCTCTCCCATAGAGAATTTAAATTGGAGGTTTCGCTCATAATAAAAGTTACACCGGAAATAAATGTTATGACCTATCTGTATGGCAGGGCATGTATCTAATTACTAAACACCTGCTCTTCTTACTGTCCTGTAAATCACTCTCTTCCTTTCTGAAGCCCCAGGCTCCTATCCCATTCCCTGACTAAAGATAGCGTACATATCTCATTTTACCTTTCTATCTTTTAAGTTCTCATGTATGTAGGGCTCCCATATATACAAAATTAAATTTGATTTCCTTCTATTGATCTGTGCCATGTCAACTTAATATTAGTCCAGCTGAAACAAGCAAGTATAGAGAAGACTTTTTTTCTCCACAATACTGCAAATATTTTCTAATTATTCTTGATCTAAAACCTTAGGAATACTTTCAAGATTATGTGAAAAACTCAATAGATTTTGGAACTGTGTTTAACACATCAGAAAATGAACCTATCCTGGTTAAGAAGAAATTAACTTTGCAAAAACAGGGTTAAACAAAACCATTTAACTAAGCTTAAATCATTTCATTTGTTGAAAATCTGCCTCCATTTGGAACTTTTACTAAGTACCAGATCAGTAGAATACGTTTTGTGATATGCTCCTTCAGTCCATGAGGACTCAACCCATCTATAAGCTTATCATCTGACTGGTTTTTCCTTCTGAAGTAAGAGTTTGTTTTTGGTCTGTGCTTTCTACATCTCCTATAGACTCAAACCATAAATTCCTGAGATTACTAGTGGTGAAAATTGTAAAAACTGTCATCACAAAATTAGAAGTAGTAAAAAAAATGTAAATTCTTCCATTAGAATATTCCATAATGATGTCTTGGCAAATATACAATAATTTGTTTTAATTTCAAGTTGATGTTACTTTTAAATATTAAAGAACTAAATGTATGAATACTATAATCAAAGAAAATGCCTATCATTTTTATGTGCAAAAGTTCTTTGTGAGTCAATTGTTATTTTTGGTAATAAAAATACCACCAATTACAGTGCTCATATTTTTCACTACGGGCCAAATTATAATAATTGGATAGGTGAGTTAAATCTAAGAGTGAGTTTCAATGGCTCAGCTTTGACACAGCATTATAATTTCTAGTTGTTTTTTAAATTAGTCCACTATTATTCTCTATTCTCATCCCTCTTTGCCAACACACACACACATACACGCATGAATACACACACACACACACACACACACACACACACACACATCTTTAATATAGTTGGTAAAACATGCAAAACTAATTATTAGAAGACTTCAAAGATATCCAGGACTAGAGAGAATTATATATCATTGTGCAAATGTTCTTTTTCATTTTGTATATATTTCTTATTGTTAATCTTCATTTGTTTAAGATACAAAGATTTTAGTTCATTTCCATACCTCATAAAAATCACCATTTGTTTACAGCCAGTAAATTAGTTTGCTTTACCTTGTCCTACAATAAATTATCCTTTTGATGATCCACCAATAATTGATGAGTATGATTTTTTCTCCTTTCTTGAAAAGTCTATTTTCTCCAAATAACTGCTTAGATAATAAACACTAAATATTTTTTAAAGAGGAAATACTTGAAAATTCTAGTGCCTGCTTGAAATAAGAGAGAATCTTAAGAGTTCGTTTCAAACAGGAGCTTAGCTTCCAAGTAAGAGAATGAAATGCTTCATGCTTTCACACTGATGGCAGCTTGATTTCAAAGTTCAAAATAATAATTGCATTTGGACACATTTCTTTCATCAAGTGTATAAAAATTTCTTCATCTGTATTCCACTGGCCCCAAGTAAACTGGCTTATTTTTATAAATTTGTGAATCCAACCATAAATGTAATCAAGAACAAGGACCCAAAAAAATCTATAGCCCTGGCTTGGTCTTTTCAAAGTGATTTGAAGTTCTGAGCTCTTCTCCATGGGGGTAATTCAGCCTAGCAAGGCTGATCTGCATGTAAGTAAACCACCACTCCAGTTGCAAAGGTAGAACATTTTGCTGCTCCTTTTACAGGCTTGCTGGCTCAGTTGACTTTTGAAAAACTGCAGGTCCCATTTTTTTAAAAAAATACCCTCAACAACTATTTATAATGGGCATATTGAATTTTTAAAAATGCTAAAGCCAAGGTGGAAGAAAAACACATTTTGAGTTTGTTTTATGCACAAAATTACTGGGTTGTGTGTGTGTGTGTGTGTGTGTGTGTGTGTGTGTGTGTGTGTGTGTGATCTATGCTAGCATACACAAGTTCTGATTCCCAGGAGAGTACATTATGCATCTAGCAGACTGTCACTTTTCTTTTGGATGTTAAATATCTTAAAGGGAAACATAACTCAACCATTTAAAATTTGTATTCCTGACATCTTTTCAAGAAAATAAGGGGGAAAGGGTTTTTTAAAATTAAAACATGGGTGAAATTAAGAAATAATGCATTGCCAAGATTCAATACAAATGTTACCAATTGGTCCTGCAAATGACTAATGAGTAGGACACCATAGACATAACTATATTGTGCAGAAGTTATAATTCTTAGGGGCTATGAAATAACACTTTCTAGAGGACTATTTAGTTGTCTTTCTTTCCACAATTAGTAATTTTTAATGTCTTCAAGACTACAGTTTTAATTTTTGAAAGAAGAAAACACACTGTAAAGTTTCATTTGAAACTTTGAGAAAACAAAAACTTCAGAAAATTCAGAAATGTAAAGCAATAGAGAGAATGTGCCTCTAAAATAGTGAAGGTGCACTCAAAACATCATTGGCAAGATTTAGTTAAGATTAATTACATGATAAAGTGACAGAAAGGAAGCAGCATGTCTCAAACTGTATTCAATTAAAAACCAAATAGAGACAAAAGACTCAGAACAGCCAATACAATACTGAAGGAGAAGAACAAAGTTGGAGGATTACTATCACTTGACTGCAAGACTAACTATACATCTACAGTAATTAAGACAGTGAGGTGTTGGTGTAAAAAAAAAGGACAGATAGATCACTGGAATAAAATAAAAAGCTGAAAAATAAACCCACATAAATACAACCAACTAATCTTTGATAAAAAAGCAAAAGCAATATCATAGAGCAAAGATGGCCTTCAACAAATGGTACTGGAAAACTGGACATCCATATGAAAAACACTGAATCCAGATCTTACACCATTCACAAAAATGAACTCAAAATTAATCATAGACCTAAATTTAAAATACAAAACTATGATTCTTAGAAGATAACATACAAGAAAACATTGATGACCTTGGGTATAGCGATGACTTTTTAGATAAGATACCAAAGGCATGATCTAGAAAGAAAAAGGTGATAAGCTAGAGAGAATGAGAAGACAAGCCAATGACTTTTGTAACTGTTATACTTGTCTTTATTACTTTTAGATGAAAAATTTACAAAAAAAATCATAAAGAACTCGAAACTCAGCAATAAGAATCTGATTTAAAAATGAGCTGAATACCTTAACAGACTCCTCACCAAAAAAGACACACAGATGACAAATAATCATATGAAAAGATGCCCCATATCATATGCCATCAGGAAAATACAACTTAAAATATGAATGAGATATCACTACACACCTATTATAATGGCCAAAATCAGAACACTGACAACAACAAACACTGATAAGGATGTGAAATGACAGGGACTCACAGTCACTGCTGGTGAAAATGCAAAATGGTAGTCACTTTGGATGATAGTCTTGTAGTTACTTACAAAACTGAGCATACTCTTACCATAAAATCAGCAGTCTCATTCCTTGATATTTACTCAAAGGATTTGAAAACAATGTCCACACAAAAAACCTGTACATGATAATAAGCAACTTTATTCATAATTACCAAAATTTGGAAGCAACTTTATTCATAATTACCAAAATTTGTTGTCCTTCAGGAGCTAAATGGATAAACAGACTATAGTATATCTAGACAATGGAATGTTATTTAGTGCTAAAAACAAGTGAGCTATCAAGCCATGAACAAATATGGAAGAAACTTAAACGTATATTGCTAAGTGAAATAAGCTAATCTGAAAAGACTGCATACCACTCGGTTCCAACTGCAAGGCATTCTAAAAAGCAAAACAAATGAGGCAGCAAAAAAGATTACTGGTTGCCAGGAGTTGGGGTGGTAGGGAAAAATGGGCAAGGCACAGATTTTTACAGCAGTGAAAATACATTGTATGATACCAAAATGATGACTACGTGCCATTATACATTTGTCCAAACCCACAAAATGTACAACAAAAGTGAACCCTAAAGTAAACTATGGACTTTGTGTGACTATGGTGGTCAATATAGGCCCATCAGTTCTCACAAGTATACAGCTCTGGTGGGGGATGCTGATAACGCAGAAGGCTATGCATGTGGGGGATGGGAGCATAAGGGAAATATCTGTACCTTCCTCTCAATTTTACTGTGAGCCTAAAACTTCTTAAAAAAAATAAAGTCTTCAAAAATAAAGAAAAAAAGAAAACAAAGTTTTTAAATTAGATTAAGTCAGCTTAATACCTGAGATTTACTATTTGTTGTCAGGACAGGAAAGGCATTCACTATTTCTAAATGAGATGCAGATTTTGATTAAAATAAAGGCTTCTGCTTTGATAATTGTAAAAACTATCTTATTACAAACTTTTCTTATTGCAGCATGTTTTCTTCTGAAATAGGTCAACTATTATTTCCATGTAACTACAGAATAATAAAATCTACAGTATGTGAATTACATCTCAATAAACCTGTTGCTAAATAAATAAAGGGAGGACAAGAATAACAGCGTCTGTTTTTGTTTTGTTTAGGAAAAATGAATCAGGGTAATGAAAATCAGTATGTGGTGTCAAGGCTATGATATCTTCAAAAAGAAGTGAATAAGGAAAATATAAATGTTATAAAATGTCATGTTAATCATTAAACTATTCTAAGCCTCTCACTGGTATTGAAAAGGAATTAATAAATTATATCTAACTTTGTAAAAATGAAGCTTACATATTCTATGTTTACTGAGTAGCTTCTGAATAAAAGATTCCAATTTACTGCATTTTCATCCCATATAAATATTTTAAAAACAATAAAATATACATCAACTTTAATCTCTTTTATACTGGTTTCAAACAAGCATGCAGAAATGCATTTTTTGGTGGGTTCAGTTTAATTTTTAAAATGTATTTTAATGGGATTTGTTGAACCAATGGAGCCCTGAAAATTTATTTAAGAGAAAACCTCTCAAAATTTGAGCCCTGCATATCATTGATTCTAGGAATCAGTCATGAGTAAGAGTTTCAGAGAAAGATGATGATTTTTTTAGGGGATTTTTGAAATGTAAGTCATTTCTAATTTCAATTTTGAAACTAAGTGACAAGTCACATAAGTAATAATGACAAGTATAGCAGTTACACAACTGGATGCTAAAAGCAAAAACAGTCTCAAGGCAGTATAAACAGACTACATCACCATATTCTGTTGCTTTATTTTGTTTTTACTGCTCAGTGATCTTTTGAATGAGACTAACACCCAGTTCCACCAGAATAATCCTTTCTGTGTGGAATCTATTCAAGGAAGTAAAGTGGATTTTCTTCCCATACTTTCCAGATGCCCTCTGGAGTCTAATAAGCATGTCTGAAGCTCCTTATCGTTACCAGAGGATAGCTAAAATCTAATAGCTTATAGGCTACTCAGATATATTCATAATATTGTTCAGATACCCATGATTTGATCACTGTACAGTCCCCAGTACACAACACAGCAGCACTGTGGTTGATAATACAGCCAGACCTGAGTTCAAATTCAAATGCTGCCATTTGCTATCAGGGTGACTGGCAAGTTATTTCATCATTTTAATCTTCATTTTCTTCAACTGTACAAGAGAACTTCTCCAACAGTAGTATTGTGAGGGTTAAGTGGTGGAAAAAATGAATAAAAAGTACTTAGCAGAGTGAGCATCTACTAAATGTTGATTTTTTAATTGATACTTTTAATATTATGTCAAGGAGTTGATTGCTATAGGAAAATGAGCTATTAGTATAAAGTCGAGATTATTTTCCTTCCTCCAAAGTTAGTTTTGTAATTTTCCCAAATGTTGCAGATAAATTTTTGGTGTAACACCACCTAAATATAAGACAAGGTTTTACTTGTTTTAGGAAAAGTTTTTTCAGTAGTGGCTTTTGCATGACTAGAGTCACTCAGCACAGGTCAAAAGCAATAGTAAAAACAATTACCAATATCCAATCAGACCAATATTCAGGCCACAATGAAATGGGTATTTTCTTCTTTTTCAAATCTTAACACAGCTCTCATTTCCTGGTAGATCAGGAAAACAATGAAGCATTTAAGAGAATTTTCAGCAATTGAAACCACAAATTGCAAAACCACCAAAATATCTAAGGTAACCCGGTGCTTGGCTAAATTTCCTTTTTTCTCATTTCTTTTCAGATTCATTATTCTTAGAGGTTCTACTATATATGCATTCATTCAGTTAATTCCAACAGAGTTACAGGGTTGCAGAGGAAATTTAGAAAATGGACATATTTTCATTCTGTCAGTATAAATGCTTAGAATTAAGACTGAGGATCTAAACATCATGAAAGAGACGTTTTTTCTTCCTCTTTTAAAGCAATTTAATCAAGCATTTGTACTGCCAAAAGGCAGGCTGATAAGCCCAAATTGTAAAATCCTGGTTTATGAGGAAAGCAAAGATATCACAGTGGACATTTTTCTGAGTTGCTATATGTAACAGCAACTGTAGAAGGCTAGAGAGGCCAAACCCCAAATAAGTGGCCCTTTTAAATCTGTACTTCTTAATTTTAAACCCAGACCATAGTGGCAAATGTCCTATTCTGTCTTCCTGATCAGGGCTGGAAGTTGCCAGATGTTTAAAACTTTCTGATTGCTAAATTATCTGATTTCATGTAACCTCCAATCTACCTCTAATTTTGAATTATAGACATGTATATATAGGTATGGATAAAGATGATATAAATATAGATATACGTGCTATACCCAAGGAGTTAAGTGTAAACCAGAAGTTTGCAGAAGTATAAATTGAAGCTCAGTGTTTAGTTATCTCAATTTCTGCTGAAAGGAATCTTATGGCAAAAGCAATGCAAATGAATTCTCTTTGTCAAAAAATAACATCTTCCTAGGCCTCAATTTGCTTTCTTAAATATATTTGCAGCTATGATGTCCAGCTCACAGTAAATAAAAGCTCTCAGCAAAGTAGAAATATATTTTAAAAAGTCCTTTGTTTAATAAAAGTTATTTATTAAAAGCCTCCAAGATACATTATGCTGATTGGTTAAATGTTAAAAGCTTTTACTTTGCTATCAAAATAAGGCAAAGATGTCCATTATTGTCATTCCTACAACACAACAGTGCAGAGTTACTGGACTTTGGCATTACTGACATTTGACGCCATTCTTTGTTGTGACATGGTTGTCTTATGCATTATGGATGTTTAGAAGCACATCTGGCCTCTATCCACTAGGTGCCGGTAGCACTCTTTCAGTTATGATAATCAAAAATGCTAATGTAGTATCAAACTCACCTGGGGGGCAAAAATCTCCTGGGTTGAGAACCATGCTTTACTGAAAGGTCTAGCTGGTAAAATAAGGCAAAAGAGAGAAAGAGAGAAAGGAAGGAGGGAGTGAGGGAAAGAAGAAAAGAAAGAAGGAAAGAGAAAGGAAGGAAGGAAGGAAGGAAGGAAGGAAGGAAGGAAGGAAGGAAGGAAGGAAGGAAGGAAGGAAGGAAGGAAAGAAGGAAGGATGAATGGACAAGACGGGAAAAGAAAAAGAGAAGGAGGGGGAGAGAGAGAGTGAGAGAGAAAGAGAGGAAGCAATTAAGGGAGAGAGAGAAAGGGACAGATAGAGAGAGGAAGGCTGAAAATTCCAGAATAAATCTAATGCAAGATGGGCAAGTCTTCTTCACAGAAAACTATAAAATATTTAGATAAGGTCAAAAGGATCCAGTAAATATTAAAGTTCTAGATCACTCAAGTACTCAATATTGCAAAGACGGCATACTAGGTATTTTATCAATTAAAGACTCTCTTTGACTTACAATGGAGTTACAACCCAATAAACTCATGGTAAGTTGAAAATATCATAAGGTGAAATGTACTTTATACATATAACCTACCAAACATGGAAGCTTAACCCCACATTCTTTACATGTTCTCAGAACACTTACATTAGCTTACAGTTGAAAAAAAAATAATCTTGCTGTCTCTGCAAGACATCGCACTGCATATCAAAGATAAAAAGTCAAAATTCAAAGTATGGTTTCTATTGAATGTGTATGGCTTTTGCACCATCATAAAGTCGACAAATCTAAGTTGAACTACTGTATGTCGGGCACTGCCTGAACTGAAATATTGTAATACTGAATATTGTAAAGTATCACAATACACAATATTGTAATGATATCATGTCTCCTCAAACTAATTAATAGATTCAATACACAAAGACAACTAATCAATATAAAAATAAACAAAGGATCTGAATAGGCATTTCACAAAAGAGAATACACAAATGGTCAACAAATATATAAAAATGTGACCACCCTCCTTAGTTATTGAGGATATGTAGATTGAAATTATAATGAAATAAAACCAGTATCCACCCATAAGAAAGGCTAAAAATTAAAATGACTAGAAGTGTTTATGAAGAGTTAATAGCAATTCCATAAACAGTGAGTTGGAGTACAAATAAACCATTGATAAAACTATTTTTGGCACACAGATTGATATTATCTACTGAGGTTAAAAATGTGCAATTTCATATCTGGATATATATCCAACAGAAAAGCATGTGTTTTTAAACTAAGAGGGACATGCCAAAGTATGTTCAGAACAGCATAATAGACACAAATTAGAAACAATCCAAATATCCATCATCAGTAGAAAGAATGAGTAAATTGGTATACTGATACCATGGAACATTTAAAAAGAATAAAATAAGCAAACTACATACAGTTAAGCAAAAACATGAATGATTCCCAATCAAAATGCCCAGAGAAAAAGCTAGGCACACAAAAAAATACATATGGTGTGATTCCACTTATATATAGCTCAAAAACAAGAACATCAAAACTATAATGTTTGGAGATGCTTGCTTTGAAAATACAACTCTAAAAAGTAAGGAAGTAGTTTCAATATAATTTAGGATAGCATCTTCCTTTAGTGGGAAACAGGTAGTGATTAAGAAGCTTATGATGGGGTCCTTGGGCAGCTGGCAGTGTTCTATTTCTTGATCCAAGGGCATCAAGTGAGAATTTATTGAGCTGCTCAGTTATGTGTGCATATATATTGTTCCATGTAAGTATTTCATTACAGAAAAGATAGAAAAGAGAGAAAAAGCCATTGCTATAAATTTAAAGTTTTTAAGTATCTAAAAAATACTTTGAATATTACATTTATATTAAAGTTAGTTCCTTTTGCTCTGATGTATTACTCCTCTAGTGATTATCTCTTTGAAAACAGTAAGGAGAAAAAGTAATAAACAGATAAGAAGTGAGAGAAAACAGTACGATTGTTATAAATAAGCAACCCAAAATGAAAGTAAAAAAGATAAAACCCAGAAATAAAAGATGAAATAAAACAATAGATTAAACATATATGGAGTATAAATAAATAATAGAAAAATCATAACTCTCACTCTCACCTAGATTATTTTCTTCCAAGTGTACCTACTTGAGTCTGAGGTACTGTTTAGAACTTTATGGCACCATAAGGCAGAAAGTCTTTATTAAATTTTAACACGCTATCTTGGGGAAGTTACACACGGTCACTTGTAAGCTGCTTAATGTCTTTATCAGATTATCTAGTCACCTGGAAATACTTTCTAAGTACGTTCTGATTGAGGAGGAAAGACAAATTTTAAGTATAAGCTCTGTGAGGTTAGAAATCAGGTCATCTCTGTTTTATTCTTCATGTTTCCATTTGAGATTAAAATGTTAAGCAAAGATTATAAGCATAAGAGAATACCAAATTCAATCCTGGTCTCTCTAAGGTAAATCATTTAAACTTTTAAAGACCAGAGTTTAGTGTTGAAAAAAAAGTTCTCTTTAGAAAGGCCAGAGAAAAAGAGGCTAATTTAAGAGCACATAAGATGGAAGAAGTGAGATAGAAGGTTCTTCTACTTTTATCTTACAAGACATGTAGTGGGTAAAATGACTCTCTGTGGTTATTCTCTAACAAGTCTCAGTGTTTCCTTCTGTTCTTGGCACAATCTTTCACCCTTATTCAAGATCTGAGACTTTTTCTTCCTTATTCAGAGCAGACACTAACATAGATTTTAACTCGAATTAGCTCTTCCTATTACCTCTTAACCACTAGGTGGCCAACCCACATCCTACCTACATACAAGTCAGCACCGGCTAAATAGATTCTTAAAGCAAATAAAAGTACATGCCAGGCCTAGAGAGAATAATGTGTCCAGAGTTCCTGTTTACAGTAAAAGGCCTTACACAACCTACTGGTACGAGGCAAGAAAACGTGTCCTGTGAACAAGTGAGCACAAGGCATGTGGCAGAAAGCTAGGAATGGGGCAGTCCACTTCGCATGGTGCAGATGGCAAAACAGGCCAGGAAGCTATTTGTCCTTAGCTAAAAAGCTAGATTAGGCAAGCAATGGGAAATAAGACACCTCCTTTGAGTTTTAACCCATTAAACCCAATTGTCAAAAAGTTCAATAGGAGTACACAAAACAATCTAATCCATCAGGGATTTTATTAGCTTCCTCTAAGTGATATCTGAGGGCTCTGATAGACCCATGCAACTGCCACAGTCAGAGAAAATAAAAAATGACAGAAATTGAGGAACACTGCCTCACCCACCTCTACTTTTCAGATTACTCTCTCATCTCCGGTCATGGAGAGGTGTGAAAAAAGGCAAGTAGACAAAATGCCTCAGGCAGCCTCAGCAAATATACTAAAGAGGACATTCAAAAGTTGGTCACACTAGAGTGATTCTTTTAGGCAGGCTTGATGGCATAAAGCAAGGGTGTGAGGCTACAAATTGTCAGAGACTGGTAAGAAAATAAGCTATTAGCTGAAAAAAAAAAATGCATTCTATTTTCCAGGCCTGAAAACACTTTATAAAAATGGTATGTACAGGTGGAGGAGATCAGAATGGCAGAGTGAAATCAGGTAACTTGTTATAAAGATGCATAGCTTGCCAAGATTAGGCTCATGTTAAAGTATGAATAAAATCACAACTCTTTCAAAAACAATCCACTTATCATGAATACGAGTGTCTCTTTTAAATTGGATCCTACTTGTGTAGTCTGAAATCTGATTATAACAATATACAAATAAACACACACAACCTTTCCTGTACTGGGGCCCATGATAAAGCAAGGACCATGAGATAGAAATAAAAGTTTTGGGTTCTGAGCTGGATACTCTGGGAATAGAATTTAGACAGACAAACTCAGAAAACAAATGGCCCTTGGATAGTATGAGAACTTGTACATTTCTAGTTGTCCACAAGAATAGCTTACTGCTCCCAGAATTTCATCTGAGCCCCGCAGGAAGGTGTCTGGCTTTCTTTACTGAGGAAAATTCCAACTAATTGCTCAGGACCTTCTGTGGCAAGAAATGGCCTCAGAGAACACATTTCCCTCCTATGTAAAGCATTTTAGTTACAGCCTCTTCTCACCCTGTTTGTCTAAGATCTGAAATTTTAAAAATGCCAGTTAACACGTGAACATGTTTATTTTACAAATCTCCAAATGATGCTATTTCTTAGTACAGTATTTAAAATTATGATTGCTAACCTGTTAAATGTATGCGTGAAAACCAGAATGCATTTACATAATCACAGATTGGAATTAATCTACCTGTTCTTTTTTGCCTCCCTTGTGGTATAATCATTTAGTGTTAGAAGGTTAAATTGAAATTCCTTAGACTGTCTCTAGGAGATTCCACAGACAGAAGTCCTTAGTGATAAATAACCTACTTCTACCTTTTGAACACTCAGGCCCCAGTAGTATGATGACTTAGCAAACCAGTCTAGGAGTCAAAAGAGAAGGATCTAGATCTAAACCCTGCATCTTACTTACCTGTTAATTAGTCCATATTTCTGGATGCCATTCGACCTCCAAGGATACTTCTAAAATACTCAAATTTTATGTCTGTTAGTACAATGTTCCAGTGATGTATGATACCTTTTTTAGGATCACCAAAAAATCAACTAGGAATGTTTAAACAAAAATCTGAGAAATGATGTAACCAGAATTTAGGTTCTATGCTGTTACGGGACCAAGTTCATGCTCTGTATCTACAACTATTCTAGATTGGTATCATGTTGGACTGAGAAGAGAAAAAAATCCAGTAATAGAAATTGTCTTTATTTAAATTTTTGATATTTTGTTTGTCATGGAGTTTTTGCAAGAATTTTAATTTAAAGAAATGATTGTATTAAAACTATTGTCTTAATTACTAGTGCTTTGACAACTCCTTAAATTTTATACCCTAGGCAAGAGTTTCACTTGTCTCACCCTAGTCTCAATCCTGTTTCTAGATCATTCCCCTAAGCACGCTTACCAACAAAGAGGCAAATAAGTCAACACACTCACATGCTTACCCTTCCCTTATTTGAGAATATTTATATTTGAATGTGGCAGAGGAAATGAACTACTTAATAAGCATTTAGTCAGGACCAGATGGTTTCGCCAGTGAATTCTACCAAATATTTAAAGATTTAATACTTATTCTCCTCAAACTCTTCAAAAATATCGAAGAGGAGGCAATTCTTCTCAACTCATTTTATGAGACCAATATTACTCTGATACCAAAACCTGATGAAGATAACACAAAAAAAGAAAACTATAGACCAATATCTCTCATGAACACAGATGTAAAAATTCTAAATAAGATACTAGTGAACCAAATACAACAACATATTAAAAAGATCAAGTGGGCTTCATTCCAGAGGCAAAGGGCTGGTTAAACATATGTAAATCAATTAATATGATAAACCACTTAAACAAATTAAAAAATAAGAATCATATGATCATATTAATAGATGCATAAAAATCCTTCGACAAGATACAGTATCCATTTATGATCAAAACACTTAACAAAATCGGTATAGAAGGAAAGTATCTTAACATAATAAAGGTAATATATGAAAAACCCTCAGCCAACATTATAGTTAATGGTAAAAAACTAAAAACCTTCCCTCTAAGATCAGGAACAAGGCAAGGCTGTCCACAATCATCACTGTTATTCAGTATAACACTGGAGTTCCTAGCAAATGCATTCAGGCAAGAGAAAGATATAAAAGATATCCAAATAGGAAATGAAGAAGTCAAACTGTCACTATTTACAGATGACATAATTCTTTATCTAAGAAAACCCTAAAGACTACATAAGAACACTACTAGGAAAAATAAGCAAATACAGTAAAGTCTCTGGATACAAAATCAATGTTCAAAAATCCATAGCATTCCTATACTCTAATTCTTATTTTTTAATTTGTTTAAGTGGTTATTAATCAATTTACATATAAAATAGAGGTAATCCTAAAAGGATCGTACATTTTAGAAAAGTAATTTTAGAAAGAGCTGATTTGTCAGTTATGCAAATACAATTATGCTATAACTTCAGATTTCCATAGAGAATCATAGCATGTTACTTTAATTATGTATGACTACTTTGGAATATTTCAAAGAAAAGATACACATCCCAAATAAGCACAAAATAGACAGTTTTAGATCACACCCCAGTAGTTCCCGTTCCCTCCTAGTTCCCTCTTCTTCCCTGAATTCTTTTGAAATCCCTCAACCTTCTGTCATCATAAACTGCAGAGAGCGTGTAGTTGCCATTTCTCACTGGGAGAAGCTGGGTCTGGATTTCAGTTCAGGTTATCATCACATATTTACTTCAGGTTCTATGTCTCTTATGTTCTTGCATTTCATAAAATTTAGCATGGTGATATGCCTAGAATATCGCTCCATAAGAAATCCTTGAATCAAAGAATCAATGAATCAATGGAGGAAATGACTGTATAAATAAACTGAAAAAAAAATTAGCAGAACTGTAAGCTAACCATCCCTAAGTCATTAACTCTAAGAATTACATGTTTTACAAAGTTTTCTTTGAAATTTATTTTTCTCCGTGACCCGTAAAGATAAAAAAAATCAGGCAATTTGTAAAATATGTAGATAATTTGGAGGCATATTGTAAAAACTCTGCCTTATATTTTATGAATTGCATGTCCTAAGGGGTTTTTCATGGAATCCTTGAGAGGCTGGCATTGTAAAGACTCATTCTGAAGACCCTAAAGAAGACTAAGGAGTCTAAGGACTTGGAACAGGAAATAGGTTAAAGCATACAGGAAAGTTATTAGTTGGGTCAGCAGCAAAGGGATTTATCTGATGCCCATAGGCCCATACCATTGAACAAGCCAGGAAAATAGACATGGTCTAACCTTTAGCTTTCACTGTACCATAGTTAACTTTAACAATCAGCTAAACAGATTCACTGAGGAGCAAAGATCGGTCACTCACTTACAAGAATACAGCTTGAATATTAGACTGGAAACATACACTTTTAAAACTTAGGCAGAGGTTCTTTAATATAATACACAGAAAGTCTTGTAGAGTTTGAAAATGAATACAAAAAATTACAAAATTTCTAGATCCAAGATTCTCTAAGGAATAAAAATATATTGAATGATCAAACTGCTTAAAATCACTTTTTAAAAACTCAATGTGTCCTGAAAAATGACTTGTAAACAACCAGATCACTTTAAAAGATATCATGTACATTTTACCATTTAAAAAAAGTAGGAAAGTACTAAATAAATAGCGGTACTCTGAAAAAGGGGATGTGAGGCAGTTATATTAACTATATTTTTATGTCTGGATTGCAAATATGGGCATTAAGATCTATTCGTATGATGAAGAAATGGCAGAGTCATATGCCAAGTCCACAACATCTATATCCTTCAGTGATAATGAGCATGGCCACCATTCACGTGAAAATGCATGATTCAAGGACCAGGAGTCTTAGGCTCTCCTCCTGAGACATGTGTCTCAATGCAAGGCATGCTTATAGCCCTGAGTCTGTCATTCCCTGAAAGCAAAAGAGATATGCCCTTTTCGTTCCCTGCTCCTGGAGTAATTACAGGCTCAGGTAATGGGTCAGTGGGGGCACCTGGGACTTCTACATGCCAAGAGGAGAGAAATCAATGTCAACCCTCTAAAGAAAGCAGCCCAATGGCGGTGTCAGAAAGCACCGACACTTGTCCTAGGAAATCACTGAGACCTTGATGACATCTCCAGTAAAACGAGTGCCTTAGAAGCAAGACTCAGCATTTTATCCTCATCCTGGGAGGATGGCTACAGAACAAAGGACAGCAAACATGTCAGCGAAGAATGAGTTGTTTTCTCTGTTTTCTTGGCTAAGTAGCCATACGGGAAATTAAATATTTTGAAGAAATACCTCTGTGTGCTTATTGTTCCCAGTATGCTGCTATGTGACTAGCAGTCCAGAGAAGTCTTTATGGAAAGATCACCTTGTACATTTTGTCAGGTCTAATAAGATTTTGGGTTAGCACTGCTGTTAAAGTGTCCCAAGCAGGTCTGCAGAGTTAGCAACTAGTCATGACTCTTGTTTTATGCCATGCAGTATTACAGGGCTCAGTTTCCAGGGTTAACATAACTAGCTCTTTTAGTCAATCCCTACTCATCTCCTTGACTTTGTGACATCACAGCCTTCTTTGGCATCGCAAAGGGGCACACTGCTTTCCTGACCTATATAGCATTTGAAACTAAGTACTTGCCAAATATTCTAAGTAGAAGTCAGATTTTAGAAACTGCAAAATAATATGCATTGTTCCTGACAAACCACAAACACTTCTTTTGCTCTCTTTTAATCTTATGCTTAAGGGCATGGGGCGAAGGGTAGGGGAGGACATGTGGTCTACTGAAGGTTCCTAAGCTAGTGCAAATGGAGATGGTCTACATTAGCCACTCAACCACTTGGATATAAAATTAAATCTATTGAGCAATTTATTACCAAATGAACAAATTAATATAACAACTCTTTTTGTCACACTACATTTTCCTCCCTTCAAGCTTTTTAGTTTCATACCTTAAATGCGCATTTCAAATGCCACAAAAAACACCTTTACTTTGTGCCTTATTTTTTTCTTACTTTCCTGTTTTCTTTCTCTTGATATGTATTTCTAACTACCCTATTTAGCTTTGTAAACCTTCTAAGAATGTATTTTGTATAAAATGCACCATACTAAATATTAATACATTTTACTTCATTATAGAGTGGTGATTTAGGATGGTGATTATGGTAATGTTATCATAGACAAAGATCATCATAATAATTATCATATCATAAACTGTAAGCTGATTTTAAACAATTGATTGGGCTCTCTGCTTTTTTCCAATCCTGCCTCCCTCTTTCCCTATTGTTACCTTCTGGAATAAAGTTAAAGAGGATCTGGAATCCACCAAAAGCTATAAACTCCAATAAAAAGCAAAAACCTTAATGATATTTCTTTTGATGTCTTTAATTGTCATATAATATAGCCTATATCTTCTCTACCCATTCATTTTGGGTTTCCAATGAAAACAATATAAATATTAAAGATCCAAAAATAATAATTTAAAAAACTAGATGCTGGCACAACTAACCTAACAATAGTAAATCGAAACTCTACTTTCCAGTCCCTGCTATATTCAACTGGAGATGTGACCACAATTGTCAGGTTACTCCTGCATGACTCACTTGGAAACTGTGCTTCTCCTTTTAATACAGCCACAAATGTGTACATTTTAATAATATTATTTCTTGTACATTTTTGTGCATTCATTCTCATTTATTCATTTGAGAAGAGTTTGTCGAGCGTCTATTCTGCACACATTAGAAGAATAAGTATTCATACCCTAATCCCTGGAATGTATACACATTAATTTACATGGTAAAAGAGACTTTATGGATGTAAGTTAAGGATCTTTAGATGGTGAGATCGACCTGGATTATTCAAGTAGGCTCAATCCAATCACAAGAGCTCAAAATACAAGAGGAGGCCAGAGGTCAGAGTCAATAGGATAAGTGACAACAGAAGCAAGAGTTTGAAGTGGTGAGAAGAAGGGGCCATGAGTCAAGGAATGCAAGTGGCTTCTACAAACTAAAAAAAAAAAAAAAGAAAAGGCATTAAAACTGATTCTTACTTAGAGCCTCCAAAAGAAACCATCCTTGCTAAACCCAGTTAGATTGATTTTGGTCTCCTAATCTCCAGAACCATCAAATAATACATTTATGTTGGCTTAAGTCACTTGGTTTGTGGCAATATGTTACATCAGCAGTAGGAAACTAATAGGATTTTTTTTCTCTATTTTCTTAACAACTCAAAAACAGTATCTTAATGCCTTTTCCCTATCAATTCTATCAGCAAAGGCGGCTGCTTCCTCTATGATGGACTGAAGATACCCATAGGGAGATCAACAGACCAGCCAACCCATGTCTTCTTAAAGATGAGTGAGAAGTAATCTCTACATTTTGACATGGTACTGGAGTGTTCATCTCCTCCTACTTCATTATGCGGTTAGTCAGATCTCCTGAAAACAGCATTAGCAAAGGTAATTGAAATATATTCATATTTAAGCTGTATAAAAGACTGAAAAGCAAAATGCCCATTCCAATCAGGGAATTAAACATAAGTAGAAGTGTCTTCATTTTATTTTAATTTGAAAACAGATAAATAAGCTTTGTTAAATTCTGTTGACAACTGTAATTATGATTAGTATCATAGAAGTTAACTGTACTCTCAAAATTTGTAGAATTAGCAATACATAATTATAATGATTTAATGCTAAATTTTCTTTTAATGTGGTTTTAGAGTAGAATATTATCTAAATTAATGTTATTACATTATTAGTATCTTCTACTTCTTAGACCCAGTTAAGTACATCCATATGTTAAGTAGCCTCGGTAAATATTAAATGTGAGTCGAAACTTAGAGAATAAAAAATTTAAATTTTTACAAGTCATTTGAAATTTTTATGTGTAAATGGCAAAACTAATAAAGAATAATTGAATCATTGGGATGTCCAGAATAGAAAACATTTGTCCAAATATCTTATAGTCTCTGCTTGTTCTCTCTACACCAGATCTGTTAGCTGCATGCATTCTTATAAAGACACAAAGTAATCTGAAATTATCCTATAAAATCAATCAAAGTTTCACTGAACAATGAGTTTAGTTTTCAGCTGATGCTATGAACTTCACTGCAAATTTAAGAATTCCACAGGGGTTCTGAGAATTTTGACAACCGTGTGATGTGTTATCAAAAAACAATACAAAGCAAGAATGCTGATGAGTTTTTTACATCATAACAATTGGGCCTAAAAGTGACAGAATCCTAAAAAGGAATGAAACTTGCAGGTTTATGATCTTCCAGGTCCTTAAAAAAGCTGGCCACCTTCAGAAGAGGAAGAAAATAGATAGTGCCCATTTCATTACAAAGTTCTTCCAGAGGCGATGCTGCCTGTACATATCTTCTGCTACCCACTCATTTGACATCTAAAACAATAGAAGTTGTATTACAAAGCTAACCTCTTTTCACCATTTAAGTCAAATGGATACTAAATGCTTATGTATTCTGTTCTCAGACTAGAATACCTTGGGGAAAATCCGTATTACCATAGTGTGAAAGGGGTTAATAAAGAAAATCTAATTTTACTGACAGGTATTTTTTTAAATCTCTATTTCAAGCATTCCTCAGTTATAATTCTGTGGATGATTTTAAGTGTTAAAAATTTTAGCACTTAATCCCACTACCAAGGTATTCTCCTATTAGTTATTCTCTCAGATTGACTCAGTTATTGTTGCCAAGGAAACAGTCAGGAAGCAGGAGTTAAGCAGACTCTTTCATCTGGTGAGAGGATGATGGGAATGGATGAGGGAAGTTGAGCAAGGTCAGGCGTTTACCGCTGAATACAAATCTGTCATGCCTAACAGATGAAGCTCTTTGGTTTCTGCGCAGCTCAGGCTACTCCCAGCAGCCAAGGAGAAAATAAAAAAGACACTCAAGCATGAATGCCAATCAGCCCATGCTGACAGCAGTGATGTATTTACACGTGCCATTGCAGCTCTACTAGGCTTGGCTGTGGATGAAAAGGTAAATTAAACAGGTGTCAATAATTATAGAAGGTCAGAACCTAAATCCTGAGGGTATCCTAATAAGATCAGACAGATGAGATTTTGTTGACCTATCCTGTTAACATGACCAAAGCTTCCTTCTTTGAGTCAGAGTTCAAAATTTGTCATAGACTCAAATAGATTGAGCTAAGAAGACCCTTAGTCAGTCTTCCTGTGATTGTTTGCCAGAGCTGATAATCTTCTAATATTTGTTGGCAAATGTTCCATATCTAGGACTTATTTACAGTGATAAGATGTGTGATACAATTATAATAGATTCTTCAAACCACTGTATTATCAATATTGAAGCCTTATGTAAGTACACTCTATTTTAATATTAATGTTTATAATAATAGGAATATAATACAGTACGATAGGTTACAGTAACATTATAGTATGTATGGAGCTTCTCATATTAGAGATGAAATGCATCTTTGAATCTAATTCATGTAATTTAGTTGTCAGCATAAAAAATACCTATATTGTGTGTAAGTGTGTATATGTGTTTATACACAGCTGCGTAGCAATTTATGTCTTCTATAAGTGTTCCAGGATCTATAATATATCAGATTATGTGATGGATGTTGACATCAAAGAGAAATAAAATTATAATTATAAATAAAATACATAATTGTAATGTAATCCATCCAAATATTAGTTAATGCCACATCTCAAATGGTGTCATACATGCTGAATCTTGAGTTTCACAAATTCCATCATGTTAATAGGGCAGTTATAGATTCTGGTTCTTTCTTGCTCTGTCAAAATCTACCTAGGAAATTTCTATTTCTAAAATAGATTGTGGCAGTAAAGTTAAAACACTGATACTATATCATATTTTTCAGTTATAAGAAAATATTTTTTGATAATAAAATAAGTATATGATGGTATGCTTGGTTTATAATATCAATTTTTTAAATAATAAACTAATTGCTAATTCCTCTAATAATTTATTATGTATCTCTGAAGAGTAAGTGGGAAGCAAAACAGAAATTAAGAGGAAAACGTACAATATTTATATAATCCATTTGCCTC
Source organism: Macroglossus sobrinus (assembly GCA_004027375.1). Taxonomy (NCBI): domain Eukaryota; kingdom Metazoa; phylum Chordata; class Mammalia; order Chiroptera; family Pteropodidae; genus Macroglossus; species Macroglossus sobrinus. Next base: position 75,816 of record PVKZ01003949.1, on the reverse strand, counting down.
ATTTTAATTCTCCTGGGTTGCTTGTTAAAAACACAACTTTCTCAGGATATTAAATTTTAATAAACACACCAGGTATTTTAATAATAAATATTTTTAGAAACTTTAAAAATGTATTCTCTTAAGATCAACATTAACAACTTTTTAAAATTCTGAAGTCTAAGAGATCACTTTGATCATCAGCTTGAGTCTATGAATAATGAAAATTATATTCTATAGTTATCTATATACCATTGTACTAAATCTCCTAGAATTTTCAAAGTTCTCATAAGAGTTAAAGACAGTCCATAGAGCTCGAAGTCTAAAGTGAGAAATCAGTGAATATTTCAGTCCCATAGAGTTTTGTTAGTCAATGGTATTTAGAATTCACTAAATTTTAAAGACATCTATCATCTATCATCTATCTAGCTAGCTAGCTAGCTAGCAATTCATTAAAATAGACAGAAAACATTTTTTTTTGAAGGGCCAAAGTGATTTTTTTAAATGTTACTTTCTTGGACATTATCATTCTCTCAGTATTTTAGAGAGATGGAAAACTAGCAGAAGCTGCTTGGATCTATAATGCTTAAGTACACTGAACATTAAGTTTACTGGAAGTCTTTGATTTTCATTTTCCAACGTATATATATCTGCTAAAATATATTTTCCCTCTTGTATTCACATGCTGTAGATAGTTGGGGCTCAACTTCTGCTGAGATTAACTCCCTTGAGGAATGAATTACTGCTTCAGAATGTGAAACTGATGTTGGAATTCTGAACCAACTGCTGACATTCCATTAGGACTCAGTTGCTACAGGTGCTATGAACAGAATGATCACAGGACACATATGGTCTATTGCACAAGGCTGTAAACTAACTGTAGAGCATGCCACCAGAATTTACTCCCAAATTTTCCTAAAGTCTAAGACATCCTTGATAAACCATAAAAAATTATTAAGCTTAGTAACTTGGTTGAACTGGTTAGAATATTCTTAACATCAGGAAGCACTACACATTCTTTAAAACACTCCTCAAAATATCAGTTCTGGCACATAACACATAATCTTGAGTCAATATCTAGCGTGCTGAAAGCATAGTTTTAACTATTAAATAGTAAGAGCATCACTAGCTGAATAAACTGGTATTTAGAGTTCTCTTTGCTGTTAAATAATATAGATAACTATTTGCCTCTAAAGAGATATTAAGAATATTTTCTTAAAGTCCTCATGTTAAAGAAAAAACAGAGATATTAATATTCTGATATCACAGGTCAGTTAGAAATAATCACTTCTGTTGGAAAAAGATTTTCTAAATTTTTAACGCCTTTCATAAATTTGAGTGTATGTGTCAGAACATGATTTCTAGAACATGATTTCATGCCAACAGTAGGAGGGGAGTAGTAAGGAATTAGAAGTCAAAGATTCTCAAAGCTTAAATGTTAAATGCTATTTGAATTGGAAATTAATATGAAATAAAGATTCAATTCCTTCATGGTAATAATACAGTAAATGAAAATGAATAATTCAATTGATTAAAAAATTAATTGTTACAACCTTACAGAATATACCAGACACAAAAATGATTTAAAAATAAAAATGATGTGTTAAATAATATGATAGTTACTATGTGTTAATAGTTGTGATAATGAAACAATTGATTAATTGTCTTATGTGTTAAAAGGCTTCAAAGCACTTAGAAAGTTAGACCAAATTTGCTAAAAGTATAACCATTGTGTGGCTGTAACAGAGTTGATTTTAACCAGTGGGCACATGAGGCACCAGGCTGAGGGTCCCATGGGACTTTTAGGAACTTAAGAAGGCGTTTTGTTTTTTTTAATTGGCAGGAAAAAAATGAAGATAATCTACCCTGGATTATATTAGTCGTTATACCAATACAATTATAAAACATAATTCTTAATATTTTTTATGAAGAAAAAGCCCTACAAAGGCAAAACTGCCTCTGGACCATGAAAATAATGTATGGTCCTGGATATATTTTAAAAAAAAAAAAAGCCTTAGCTTATTGGAGCTGGGGAAGGTACCAAAAATGGCAAATTTGATGTTTTCCTATCTGATCACAGCTCACACGTTTTCTTCTCCAGTTTTCTAAAGAAGACATGGAAAAACAGCAGGGGTATGAGAGGGAGAAGAATTATTTAAAATTACATGATTATGAGCACTGTGTTGCTTTATAAAACTAATGACTAAGCTAGTCACAGTAGCTGACATTAGGAGTGTTCAGTCACGTCTATTATAAATGATACACAGCTCGATAGGGTTTCTTAATCAAGCACATTTGAGTTATCAAGCATCAGAAACTCGTCAAGAGTTAATAGTCATTGCTGGCTAATCATTTTCAATATTTAAAATGAGAGCCATATGATTATTATTTTGTTCACCCATTTAAATATAATGCAACATAACAGGAAGTCCTTGCTGAAAATAACGATAGCATCATTGTTAGGAAATGCTAGGGAGCAATGACGTGAGACATGCCACTGGAAACCAAGGTGGCAGATTTGGATTTTGTGTAAAAAAACAAAGTTCTCACTTTATTCTTCTTGAAAGACCGATTCTGTTTGTAATTTCATTATGACTGGATCCATAAAAGATTATTTTTTAAAGGAGGACTACTATGACAAAGAGCTAAAAATGAATAACTCTGCACTGTATAAGCTTGAGGACCAGCATCAGAACAAGGTGGTTGTAGAGAGAGCTGTGGCCATTCTTACACCTTCCCATCTAAAAAGTTAGCTTCATATTTCTGTTTTATCTAAAAGGAACCAATGCACAATCGAGGAGAAGTCAACCTGGTAACACTGAATGTTCTAAGATGAATTTTTTACTGGTTTCTCTACTCATGACAGCAGAATTTGACTATGTTGATTAGGTAGGGTTTAAAGAATCCAGGAAACTCATTATAACAATACCATGTAGAGTCTTTAAGGTAGATGTTTAAGATAGTGACTAGATGATTAGGGGAGCTTATTTAACCTAAAAATCTTAATGAGAATTTGGCATTGTTTACTCCAATATCTTATACATAGAAATAATGAGGACCAGAGCTTGGCTCTGATATGAGTCTTTACAAAGGAATTTGTGAAGACCCTTAAATATTTGGCTTAAAATAAAAATCTCAGTTTTGGATTGGTTTTCTTTCATACAATTGGATTATTTTTTGTTACCTAGCTGGGGCTAAATTCTTGCTCCAGATCTTTATTACAATCCTTGGCCTTTATTTATTAATTCCAGGGGAAAAATTGCTGAACACAAGAGCTCCTGTCTGCTTAACATGACGCCCCCAATTTTGTTTCCTTTCTGTGGGGACTATTTCCTCCTGTTCTCTGAGTACCTCAATGATATGTGATGTTTCAACTCCTTGGAAGGAATTTTCTTCCTATTTAGAGTAAAAACTATGGAGGAATCTCCCATTCTCATAGTTCCATAACTTTTCTTATGAAATATCAGGACAAAGTTCTTTGGCAGCAATGAAAGCTATATATTAATATAAAATCACTATTTGCTCAATGTTGTACAACTTCTATAAGGATTACCCAAGGTCATCAGAATTTAGAGGCAAAATTAATTGCAGAAATTGAATCCAAATGATTTCTTGTTCTGCTGTCGCCGTAGCATATTACCTCAAATTGAGTCGCTTAAAGCAACACATATTTGCTATTTTATAGTTCTGGAGGCTAGAAAGCCATCTTGGCTCTCACTGTGTTATTATCAGGGCATTGGCAGGACTGTGTTTCTCTCTGGAGACTCAAAAGAAGAATCCATCTCCTCTTCTTCAGCTTGCAGAGGTGGTTCACTCACATTTCTTGGCTTGTGAGACTTTTCTTCCATCTTCAAAGCGAGGGAATTATGAGTCAAGACTTTCTCATATCAGATCACTCTGACCTTTACTTCTGCCTCCCTTTTCTACTTTTAAGGACTTCTGTAATTATATTGGGCCCTCTCTGAGAATCCAGGATAATCTCCCTATGTTAAGATCAACTTATTACCAGCCTTAATTCCCCTTTGCAAGGTAACATAACATATTCAAAGAATGTAAGGATTAGGATGTGTACATCATCGGAGGGTCAGGGCACTATCCTTATGTATCTGTGACTTCCTGTCTATTCTTCCTTTCTCAAATCTCAAATAAAAAGAAAAAGCTTGTGAAAATTAGTTAAGAACCTGTGCTGGGTCTGTTTTCTTTTCATGCAGATGCAGTCTGCACTCTTCTCCATCCTGTCTCTGAGTAGCTGCCCTCTCAAATATCTCCGGTTATATTAAGAGGCTTCCTTTACCTTTGGCTTTCTTTGAGTACACCCACTGTTGAGCAATGACAGGAATCTGAATAAGGAGTGTGGATCTGAGGTACCTAATCCTACCTGTCTCCACTCATGTTTCTCCCAGCTAGCTGCTTCCCTCTAAGACAAGTCACAACATTTTCCAAAGTATCCTTGTAAGAATTTCTGCTTTTCCAATTCTGGTAATTGCTCCACAAAATCCCCCCATTGAGCCAAAAGATGATGACAGCTCCACTATTAACGGCCTCTCGGTACTGTACTATTTTACTTGTTTTTCAAATATCCTGCCTGTACTTTTGTTAACTGTTCCTTTATTAAAACTTTTCTGAATTAAGTATGTTCTTCATTTCCTTCTGGGACCCCTGTATATTCAAACTCACATTTAGAGCTTAAAACTTTAGTAAGTAAGAATTTTTAGAGTTTTTAATTTTTTTTTTTTTATGTCTACAGCACCTGGTATTCCTAGGTGGTCTCCCATCCAAGTACTAACCAGGCCTGAGTCAGCTTATCTTCCAAGATCAGATGAGATCGGGCATGTTCAGCGTGGCATGGCTGTAGACTAATTTTTTTAAAAGTAAATATTGTTAGGGTATGTCTCAGAAATGGGCAAAAAGGATCTTCAGTAGTTCTTAATCCATTTCCAAAACTACCTGGCCATTTTTACTGCCTCTACCATTTCTCTCTTATATCAATTAGAGTTTGATGTGAGCATTAGCAACAAGGGGTAGGAGAAGAGGCATAATTGATTACAGGATTTAAAATTACAGTTGTAAAAAATATATATTAATAATAAATAAATAAAATGGCAGTTGTGGGCAATGGTTATACGGTTTACGTAAGGCTATTTTTTCTAAATCTGGTCACTGATCCTGAAACCAGGGGATGTAAACTGCAGAAAGCAAAAATCAAGATGAAATCTACAAAGTTTACATAGAATCCACGAAGACAGGCTGGAATCTATGTCAACTTCTGGCCGTCTCAATTACAAACCTCAACACACACCTCGCCTAGGAGATGGAGAAGCTGAAGGAGAGATTCAGGGGGACCAGGAGGTACTATTGACCAGGCTACCATCTTGTGCCAACAGGTGAGTCAGCAGATGAGTAGCAACTTGTGTCCTGCAACAACCCCCAAGACATAAAGAAGTACGGCTACTCCTTTACATCCACTTGCCAAGTCTTACACAGAATTTTCCTTTTGGTCACACTAAGCTAGAACCATGCAGGAAGGAAATCCTGAGAAATGTGGTTCCAGGCTGAATGAACAGAACATTCACCACATTCACGTTCACCCTTGACATGCAGATGCCTCTGCCACTGAAAAACACAGTACACAATTTCTGCTTTCATCACTAGAGCCATTCACTCCTCTACAGCCATCCCCCTACCGCCGCAAAACCTCAAAGATTTGGAAACATAGTGGGACAATCTGTTTACTGACACAATTACTACAAAGTTTTTAATATCTCTATGTATATGTGAATAAAAAGCTAGATTTTCCAAAAGATTATCTCTAAACAGCAGCATATTATTATAAATTTTTGGTATCTGTATTAAAATTTATTTTGAATTGCAAAGAAAGTTAAAACATGGTTGTTCTAAAAACTACTGTACAAAGAATCTTGCTAGTTATGTATAAGAAATTTGAGTCAGTAATCTTTTCAGAATGCAAAGTGTTCCATGGATGAATCTAACATAGTCAGCAAAAAAAAGGGGTCTTATAAATGTCTTAAGTTCTAGTATTCTTGAAAGCATTATAAACATCAGGAAAAAGTGACCCCCAATAGAATCAGTGCTCATGTCATCCAAACCACACCTGTGCATTGAGGATTTCGCGAATCAGAAATCAAGTATTTTCCAACTTGACTCAGTTATCTGACATCACTTGAGGTAATAATATATGAAACTCTACATGTATATCTCATCCACTGTCACCAATATGCTATCTCCAGAACACTCCAGAACACTTCTATTTAGGATAATTGGGAAACATAAAGAAACTGAGGCCTGAGGATAGGATATATGTGAAAACATAGCAGAGGCAATCAAATGTTGTGATGATCATGGGTTTTGTTTTGTTTTAGTTTAGTTTTGTTTTTGTTTTTGTTTTGTTTTTATTTTTGTTTTTATCAATGATGCCTTAGTGAAGTTAATTAAAGAAAAAGTAAAGGTGAAAAGGATCTTAGATTTGCTCTCAAGCAGAATCTGTTATATAGGAAGGAGTGGACCAGTGTTACAGGGGTAGGTAGTTGTACAATCCAGTGATGTATAGAATTTAGGGATCCACAAAGCAGATACAAAAAGGATAAAGTAGGAAAAAGGGAATGGAGACTCAGTGAGGCAGGACAAAGAAGCCAGATATTGCTGCTTAACTAATCCCAGACCAGAAACCAGTGACAATAAAGTCAGGATATGCATTTTCTGAAGCAAAACAACCATTTTATACTTATCACATAAAAACTACGAGGGTGAGACATCCATAAAGGTTTTTAACAAACAAAGGCTGATAGAGTTAAAGCAAAATATCCATTATTACTAATTCACGATGGCATTAATATTGCCTTTATTTTGCATGCTGCAGTGATTTCTTAGGGAACAAAAACAGTTAGAAAGCCTATATTTTTATTTTAATTATTGGCTACCTGATCCAGTTTTTCCTCTAAATTATTATATTCCTCAACCATGATTTTTTTAAAGCCATGTTAGGCAAAGCTCTGTTCTATATGAAAGTGGAAATTAAGGGAAGTAAAGTTAGAATATTAAATGGATACAGTGAAAGAGAAAGTCTGGTAGGGAAAAAGGTCTCTTTGGAGAGTTACATTTTAATCACCAGGGAAAATGAATAATAATAAAGCTAGATTCAGTCATAACTGTGTAACAATTGTTGTTATGTTTGGAGCCAGTTTAAGAGGTTAGTTTACACATTGTTAGATGTGAATGAGACTAATTACTACTTCTATTTTAAAAGTTGAATGAGGTTAAAGACCCATAAGACCTGTACATTGCATAAATTGATAAGGATAGGGTAGTTTAAAGAATACAATTGAAAGCCCCCAATGAATCTTATGCTGAAATAAAATTCCCATTACTGCTGCATGGGGACCAAAGCTTCTCCTTTGACAAGGACAGATTTTACATTAAGCATTCTTAGATTGTAAATTATCATTCTTGATAGCTGACCTCACTCTCTACAGTGCCTTAGAGAAAGGGGATTGACTGTGAGAAAGCATAGATTTCATGAAGATAAAACCCTGTCTCTTAACCATTCCCAACACCCCCAACCCCCAAATTTCCATGTTTCAAGAGAAAGAATAGTAATGTGAAGACACTGTTGAATTTAAATTGGAATAAAGGACATTATAATTACAAATCTTAGTAGCCACTCCTGGAATGATTGGCTGACACTACTGTTGCCATCCAGTCACCAGTTACAATTATATCAAATGTGGCCAACAGGGATAGGGAAGGTGGGGCCTGCCGAGGTGACAAACCTCTCTGGATTCATCGTCAAATTTGCACGGAATTTTACTCTGAAAATTAGCTGCATACAGCTCAGGTTAAATAATTAATGTTTAAATAAGGTGGATAGGAGTTTCTTGGACAAGGGAAAAGAGAAAGTGAAGGTCTTTCTTTTTAATCCTGTCACTCAAAGATAAGGTATTAACATTCCTACCCTACAGAGACTGCTTTCCTAGGAGACAGCTGGAGATTCTAAATCATTGTTTTATTTTGTTTTGTTTATCACTCTGAGTTTTTAAAATATTGGGGTGGTAAAATGATCACAGACTAGAATTCTTAGCATTTTTAAAGACAATCTGTTCATCACATCAAAATGAATCCACATATAGGTGTGCTATTTGAGCCACACACAGTAAGCAGATGTTTACCTCCCAAAGCAAGCATACTCTGCAAAACGTGTTTGTGAACTATTACATAAACTCATATTAAATTATTTAGTCTATATTTAACACTGTGGCAAGATAGCCTGGGTAAATTAAACGGATTATTTTTCTAGATAGTAAAGAGCCACAGTTCGTCCTTCCACTTATAATTTATTTATCGGTTCTAATCTGTGTCTGCCACACAGAAAGGAGAGACAAAAAGGAGAGAGAAGAAAAAAAAAAGGGACCACTTTTACCCTTCTGATAGTTATGGGCTAATCAAATCAGCATGTTCTGGTCCTGGCAGTGACAGTACTTGGTGGTTATCTTATGTTAATGCAAAACCCTTTAACTCATTATTCCAAGATGGCAGTACAATGAGTCCCTTCCTCAGAGCTGGATAAAATATGTCCAGCAAGACGGAATCATCTCAGCAGTAGCAGAACGATTCACTTATATTATCGAGGAACTTAGGATGAATAATAAGGCCCTGTCATCTTTTCCCTTAAGCTTTTCATTACCATCTGAGATGCCAATAATTTACAGGATTCCCAGTCAGTATCAAAAGCTCCTTTTCAATTCAAATGCAAACTGCTAGCCATTTCTCCTTCCCTATTATTGTTTGAATTTATCTTTCTCTCCATGAACAGAGTTGCACTCAGTTCAGATCATAATTATTTCTCTCTGGAAATATTACAAAATATTCTGCATTCATCTTTCTTTCTCTGATTTATCACATACACACAACAGAACATTGCTTTTCAGACTATTAATGTTATTAATTTTAAATTATTCACTTATATGTTTTGGGATCTTTTAACTATTTACCTCTTTTGCTTCACCTGTTACTATATCATAGTTTACACTCAGCATTATCAATTAACTGGTAAAGCAAAGTACTTGCTTTTCAGGTTTCAGGCGTTCCAACGGGTTGTTCAGTTAAACCCTTAACTGAATTCTTGAAATTCAAAGGCCAGGAACCCTCCATGAAGTCATGATCCAGGTTCTTTATGTTAATTTAAGATGCACTTTAATAATTTTTCCTGGTCTTCTACTTTTTGAAAGTAATGGCTTCACCATCTATTCAGTTAAGTCAATAATCTAGGAATCATTCCAGATCTTTCACCCATCTTTACATATTAATGGCAATCTCCACATTTTGAAGACCTTCTCACCTACATGCTCTAATCTATGCACTGTGGTAGATGGCCTTATTCTCTTTCCAGCCTATTGCTGATACATTTGCCAATGAGTTTTGCTATTTTCAGTCCCTCATCCTGCTACTGTAAACCCAGCTATCAACCACACTGCTTCCAGACTTACCTTTTAAAATCACCAGTAGGAACACACCTATCTTTTATAAAAGAGCCATTGATATCTCACATAGCCTAGACAAAAAGTCCAGTTTTCTTTGCACACTCTAAAAGATACTCTGTGATCCAGCTCCTGTATCTCTCTCCTATCTTCCTGAACCACACATACTTTTCTGAACATACACTTCTGCTTCTGTGCTGTTTTCCTAGGCTTTGGGTGTAACATTTCTCCTACCAGCCATTTCTTTGCCCTTCTGGACAGCTTAGCAAAATCGTATTCATACTTTGAAGTCCATCTCAGCTCATGTCACATCCTCTGTAATAAGTTCCTCTGGTTTTCATAGGAAGACCTGCTTCAGCCTCCATGTGTTCCCTCCCCATCCTGTATTTACATACTCCTGAGACTTAATGGTAATGATTTGTTCTGTTCCAAAGTTCCTTATTAGACTAGCAGCTTGAGTAACCACGTAGCATCTGCATTTAGAAATTATCTTCTTCTAGGATACTGCTTTATGTGCAACTAACTACATACTTGGTATGAGGTTTTATCATTGTTATTGTTCTTGATATGAAAAGCAAAAGGTTTTTACCACTTCACTCAGTTTAATTTCCCCACGGGCATGGTTATCATTTCTAGGCTGGTGTATTAAAGACCTAAAACATCTAATCAGAATTGAGCTGAACTGAGGCTCACACGTGAAAAGCAAGCAGGTGGTCTATATGTCAGAAACTGGACTTGGAATCATGAGATCCAAAGGCTTATGCCTGGGCCACTGCTTCTGTTATCTCATGCCTCTTTCTGTTCCTGAAAGCAGGATGACAAAGCAAGAGAAAGATATAAGATAAACTGTCGTATTTTTATTTCTTTCTTCTTCCAAATAACTGCCATATTCTTAGGAGAAAACCATTTAGAGAATCATTCTTCTCTATTCAAAAATACTTTATCCTACTTCTGTACTTTTTCATATACATACACTCAGTTGACATCTTTCAGAACTAAAGAATATTTTATCGAATTATCAGGAAGATCTTTAAATAGGAACTGGAACAGGAAAAATATAAAGAAATATGAGAAACTGGCTTTTTTATTTGACTTTTCTTACTTTATAATGATGCGTGTTTATTGTGAAAATTGGTTATTTTTTATTTCAGGTGAATTTTCTTCTGTTTATAATATATCAAACTCAGATACGATCTAAATAAAGAAACATGTTTTATCAATATTGTCAGGAGAAGTTAAGATCATCTATACATTCTTGGTGGATATTTGTCAACACAAGATAACAAAGACAGCTATGCAGAGTACACACTAGTTATTTAGGCTTATTAACTAATTATTGTGTTCTTTATGGACTGATTATAGGCTAAAGACCTATGAGGAAATACTTTATATGAAAGAGAAACTTTCCTTTTTTAACCTATTTTTGTGACCTGAAGCTTTTCACTTAAAACTGGAAACAAAATAGTCAGGGAAAGAACATTTCAAAACAATTAATTATATCCTCCATGAAAGAGGTGCTAAACAATTAGATGGAACAACTCAGGCAGTTGAAATCAGCCAGGCTCCAGTGGTGACACAAAAGGTGTATGAATGAAGAGGCTATTACAGCAGGGATGGAACCAGTGCAGTGCCCAACAGCATGGGCTCAGACCAGCACAGCTGCTGCTCACCAGCAGCTACTGCTACTGCCACATAGCTGATCTACTAGCAACAGAGACAATGGCCGAGCAACCAATCAAACACCATTTCTTGAAGAGAACAACTCACCTCTTGGTAGCATGTTGTTTATACTGGATTCCTTCCAATCTGGAAAGGGCAGAACTTCTTCTTGACTGGAATATATACTTATTCTGCATTTTCTACTTTCAGCCCATGGTACTATTTCAGAGCTCATCAAGTATCTGAGCCACCACCATGAAATCCTACATAACACTGCAAAAGATTAACTCACCTTATAGCAAACGAGGTGTGGGTATAAATATATGACTATTGGATCCAGTAATTTGATCACGTACCAACCACTGAAAAGCTGCTGATTTGATACAGCATAAGGATAGTCTCTTGGAGGTGCAATTAAGGAAAGATTACAGATAATATCCTAAAAAAAGGATAGAGTACCTTCATCTAGGGTATAGTATATACTCAAAATCAATGACTAGTATATGGATATCTTGTATCCAGATAGAGTAAATGGATACAAGAGGTTGAAGAAGGTGTGGTCCTGCTTATCATCACTCCCTGTGACCAGTTGGTGAATCTGAGTTTCTTGTTCCTGCAACTACAGGCTCTGTGGACTTAGGAGTCCTAGTTCTCAGAAGACTTCTATCATTGAACTTTGTGCTATCACTGCTGCCTGGTCATTTCCAGCTTCTAATGCCAAAATACCAGCGTGCAAAGCAAGAAGGGTCAGACAGATCATCAGGAGATGCTGGAAAACAGGGAAGACTATGATTGCACCCAGGTGATCTCCAGAGCATTTCTCAGTACTCTCTTCCCCAATTTTGATTGTAAATGAACTAACATGGTTTTATGACCTGCAAAGGGATAGGAGTTACAGTCATCCCACTCATCAGCCACATAGATCAGCAAGATGCTGGCTTAGGGTGAGAGGAAACCATAAAATGTAAGAGAAGGGCAACAATGAGTATCAGTTCCAGCATTGAGACTGGTTGCAGTTATACTGGTGGGGGTTGTAGCTTATCCTATTACCCATCCTTTTCCCCCCAAGGGAATAAGATCAATTTGTATGCTGACATAGTTACTTCTGAAAAGTACTACATGAAGCAAATAGAGTTGAGTTAGTTCCACAAGGAGAGGACTGTAATGGTTGGAGTGGTGTTCCATCTAGAACTCCCTTCAGGACTGCAGTACTCATCCCTCCAGCTGGATGGTGTGACAGTGGCTGATGGCTTCATCTCCAGTGATAGTCCTCAGCTAAAGAGAACCACCTCACTCAAGGTGACATCTCTAGGGGCAGAGTAGCTTGAGGAGCTATCCTAGCTTCAAAGCTTCCCATGGGATCATTGGAGGCCTTTGTTGTGACTGAATTGTAATTCATTTTTTCAAACTGTGCACACTAGTGGCATGATTGTAGTTCTATCCATGTTGATATTATCACTTTAATAATCAATTAAAAATTATCCAGTAATTTTTGCTATTAAATTATATGTACCTCATACTAAATATTACATTGATACCTTAAAATTCTCTAATAATATATCAGAAAAAATATATTTGTGTGTGTGTGTACATAGACACCTATTATCAAAAGGTGATTTATAGGTAAAAGCTAGAAATATAACAAGAGCTCAGTCATTATGTTCAGTGGTAAAGTTTTTCTTTTCCACTTCTCAACTACAGAATTTTTTTAAAAAAAGATAGAATAACACTCTTTGTGTATGTTTACCACCAAAGTCTGATGTGATCAATATTTGTGAATCTATCAAGACTTTCATAATGTATAGATTTATAGTTATCACTGGTCTCAGGATACTTCATATTGCTGTGGAATTCATTTCTAATTTCAAAGTCCACCATATTTTTACTAGTACTGAGCTAGCTAGCTTCCTACATGATGGACATGCTGAACAAAGGAAAGGTGAATGACACGCCTTTATTTGCTGAGAAACCTCAGCTGAAATAAAACTGGAATGAGCAAGTCATTAAAATGATACTGTAAACGTTGCAAACCTTTACACTAGTAGTCATTTTGAAATAGACCTTTCCTTTAACCTTGTCCTCTGGGTTAAAAACTTAAACTTCGATGGACACTGTCATTGAAATATTTGTTTAGTATTTTTTTTCCTTGGAGGATGGAAAACTATGCTAGAAGAAAGCTATCATAGCATCCATTCCAATAAATGCCTATTTTTCTTGAGACCAAACAAAACAACGGAAGACTTTATAATAGCTAACATTTGTGTAGCAATTATATTCTACAAATCTTTTTTTACATACATTTATTCCTTTAAATCTTTGAGAAAATTATCTACTGTATTTTATAGCTGAAGAAATGGAGACTTTGAAAAGGTAAGTAATATTGTTTAAGATTCTGTTCATAAATATATTCCATATTATAATATATTTTTAAAATTCTATAGGTAAACTAGAGAGGGATACAGAGATGAGATGTGTGCACATCCCATATACTAGATAAATATTGTATGGCAAAAGATCAAATGACAGATTTATGTCAAACTTGGGCCATCGTTGACCCCTCAGGGAAAGTATTAGTTTGAGTGTCAACATTTCTCCAAGGGAAAGGAGACTTTGAGGTAGAAAATAAAACAGCATAGACTACCATTCTCTTATTTTTTCTCTTTACCTTGAAAAGCAAAAATAATTTTTTAGTACATTGAATAAATTCATAGCCATATGTAGTGAAGTTAATAACTACCTTTGAGGAAATTGGTTCTGTATGCTATTAGCTACAGTTAATTACTAAGGGAAAATGTTCCTGGAAAACTTGTGAGCTATAATATCACCACATTGGAAATATGTTTCAAAAATATTAAGTTGCATTTTAATTCATTTAGACCCAATGGTGGAACTCTAAAGAGAATTTTTGTAGCTTCAATGAACATCTCAGTTTGTGTATGGAAAGAGTCTAATGACTCATTTTTCAGTTTGGTCCATCAATATAATTGTCCAGTGCAGGGAATTGGCTCTTCTAAATTATTTACAGGGCTCCAGAAACAATTTAATCCCACACTAAATACAATTGAGCGTCTATATCATAGTAATCCTTCTCCTATTAAGAGACAAAAATTCAACTTAATTGGCCACCAGTGACTGGTATCAGATTAAGAAGTACGTCTCTTTAGCTTTAGTTACAAACTCTCTTTTATAGTTGCTTAAGTGCTATTACACTGACAAATTAAATTTTAACAGATCTTGAAGTGTTAAGACTAATTGTACAATCTTCCATTGCTTCACACAATTCCACTGAAGTTACTATGTTAAAAGTTAACATTTAGAAAGAAACACTATAATCATTTGCAGTTAATATACAATTACATGGGTGTGCATACAAATAATCCCCTTGTCCATTTGAAATTTGAGGTATTCTTCTCATATCGATAGGGAACAAGGTACCAAAAACAGATCCAAATGGTTTCTGATTTTATTCTTTAATGTTCATGTCCAAACTTAAATTCTATTGCTAACTTTAAGTTATATGAAATACTGCCTTAATAAAATGCTTAAAATTCAACAGCATTTTTAATCAGTAATCTTTCCCAGGAGAAGACAGGTCATTGACAACAGTTCACATTTTTCTAAATGCCTAACCAAAGTATTTCTGCTCTTATAGTTAGAGACTCTATTTTGTTGCAACTTTGGGGAAAATTTAAAAAATACAAGATTAGAAAATATTCACTATTAACAGAAGACACATATTTATTTACTCTACTGAAGGCATGATATGGTATCTTGACCAAAAAAATCTACAGTTAAAAAATATTTATAACAGAATTTATTCATTTATAACCATATAGCCTTTTTATGAATATGGATATGAAGAATACATTATTTCTTTCCATAGATTCTTTATTCTAGTTACGCAGAATATTTCCAGTTACCTCTCACTGTAGACTCATGCAAAAAAACTAAATGCTACCCAGCAGCTGGAACCAGGAGAGCTAACTCAGAGATGACAAATACCTTATATCTATCACCCTTGCTCCTTACTCTCGTCCAGCTCCTCGGCACCAGATAATTGCTAACTTTTTCCCCAGCTACTAAAGTCTTCTTAATGTAATTACTACACATCCTAACTCTAGTTTACTGTATGGTGACTCAAAGGCAATCATTTCATCAGCATTTACTATGCCAGCCAGACCCTAGCTTATTGCTCACCTGTTTGCACATTTAGCTACTAAAACTTCTTATTCTTGTGACAACTAATGCATTGATTGATTGATTGATTGATTGGACACTTTTTTGACTTAGAGCAAAAGTTAATCTTTTTTATTTGGAAAGGGGACATCTTAACCAATGGTCCCTTGCACAAAACTAAATAAAGGAAATAAACAATAACAACAATAAAATGTTTCCTCAGCTCTTAGAAAAGATTAGTAGACAAAACAAGTGATATAAATCATTTTTATGTCTATTCACTAGCACTTAGAAAACACAGCTAAGTATTTTTGATGGACATGCAAAGTCTTCAGTGTGTAGGAAGTCATTGTGTGCACATGTGTGTGTGCATTAGGTATAGAGAGTGAGACAGGTCGCAGTCTGGAACTGTGTGTATGGTGTTAACAATGTTAGATATATACCATTATTGACAGAACTTCCTATAATATAATGACCTTTTTAAAACGCTATTGATCTTGATCTTTATTGAAAGGAAGAGGAAACCAGGTACATATTTCACATGTGACAGTGCACACACATTTCAATATTTTTCCTAAGCTTATTTTCTAAAGAGAAAAATAAGTCATTAACTCAATTTTATTTAGTAGATTATATTTAGTTCATAAGTCACTAATTGCTAAAGAAGGAATAGCTATCTCTATATAATAGACTATGTTGAAACTTCATTAGGTTTATGTAAATACCAACTGACAATGGGCAATGGCTCCAACAGGCCATTGTGTGTGCTTCATTGAGAAGCAAATTGTGATGGTTGCCAAGAGTAATGTAGCCTCAGCTACAAGGCTGTGGACAGGCCAAAGCTGAGCAGCTGGGTAATGTGGGCTCCTGATGTGCCTCAAACTATATGGTGGCCATTTATCGTTGAAACTTAAACAGAGAGGGCTATGTTCTTCCTACCACGGTCAGCCTCACTGCTGAATTTACATTAAGGCTGGCTTCTGCGCCATCTGTGCACGCAGCCTACACTGTATCTCTGAGGAATTGAAGAGGCATTATTTGAAGACCCCATTAAATAGCCAGAAAAAAGCAATCCATCATTTATAAGGGGGAAAATGTGAGACGGTCACAATGGTGTCCTGTCACGCTTTCAGATTTTTGTTCTCATTTTCTTTCGCTTTCATTCCAATCTAGCGCCAACTACAATAAACACTGACCAAGAGTGTAGATGCTACTGACAACATTCTCCCATCTAGATGGGAGAAGAATGAGTTATCAGGATTCTCTAAGGCTTGCCCGAGCTGGGAGGTAAATGATGTCTCTGCCTGGGGCAGCCTTGCTGCCCTCTCTTTTACAGTCACACTGACCAAATGAGCCAGCACCCAAGTGCAATGCAAGATAACACTGAAAAGGGGGGCCTGCTGGAATCAGAGCTTTCTGGCACAAATGAAATTGAATATCAATAATTGCTTTATTGAATAAGATGAACTACTGAAATGTTATTTTTAAAAGTTTATTTTCTCCTATCAGCCACTTTCCAACACAAGCTGTCAGATCTATTTCCTACTTCTGATAGCAGCTTGAGGGATACACACACAAACACACACACACACAGTACACACACAGATACACACACAGATACACACACACTCCACCAGGGAGATCTAAATCAAACATTAACAATTTAAAGTTTTCTCCATGTCCCAGAGTAGGCCTGCAACCAAAAGTGAGCAAGGGGCTATGGGAATATCCACCTCCTTATTCTTCATTCTCCTGGATCTATTTTTGCCTCTCTGCTTAGGGCTTCTCCAGGGTCAGGGAAAAGAGGATGGGTTCGGAGTAAAGAGATGAAAGCTGTTTTTCTCAGCTTGTGCTTTCAGTCCACAGTCACAGAAGGCATCTGCATGCCTCTGTTTTGTGGGGTAGCTCTGTGGGTTCTTCAGAGACCCCTTCACCTTAGGGGTCTCCTCACTAGACCTTTCCCTGAAGCAAGCAAAGCACAGTCTGGCTCATCTCAGGCACCAGCTCCCCAGTTCAGCTCCAACCCAGGCACTGAGCCTCTCTCTACCTAGTGGTTTGGTTGGAGTAGGCTCAGCAGGTAGGACTTCTTGGTCAAAGTCCTTTCAAGGTAACTTCAGCCCTGCTTTCTTCACGTGAAACTCATATCTTTGTTCTTCCCCAAGGTGGAAATAGAGCATTTTCTCACAGTTACCTTCCCCTTTCTCCTCCTGGCATTGTGAGTGGCTCCAGACACCTTTCAGTCAAAATAAGGTGCCATTTCCCATTTTTGCAAGTAATCTCTTGTAAACACGCACGCATGTACGTGCACGTACGCGCGCGCGCGCGCGCACACACACACACACACACACACACACACACACACAATCTGTTCAAGGGGTTTTCTTAGTGTCTCCAAACTTGACACATGGGGGAAAGAAAACACCATGACAACCTCCAATCCTATGACTTGCAGCACTTCAGACAAATCCATTTCCCTAAGGGCAACCACGGGAGCAGACCACTGGGCCTGTTTGGTCAGTGCCAACAAGTCCTAAGAGAATATATTTCATCTCTCTCTTTAGAAATACGGGATTGCTTATTTTACATTTTCCTCAGCTTTAGGGCATTAGCTAAAAATCAATGGTAACTAGAATTCCCTTGTTCTTGTGACTTGAGTAGCAGCCAGTATTAGCATAAATGTGGCCCTATTGTCAGCACTAATGAGATGAAGCACAGGGCTCACATCCGAGACCCTGAGTTTAGAGCCTCCTTTTCTCTTAGTTATCCAAGTCTGTTTCTGCAGAGCACAGTGTGCTCAATCACACAAATGAAGCTGCTCTAACACTTACAGCACATTAAATGGGGAGAAAAGAAGCCCATCAGAGAAATCGGTGATCTTGAACAAGGGTTAATTGTCCCTTTTAATTCCTAGATCCTTCCTTTAGTTCCTTTACTCATCTGGGACTATGGCTCTATGTTTGTTTTTTTTTTTTTGTTTTGTTTCAATCAAGAAGAAAAGAGAAAGTCATCATCCTGAGCATTAGAAGAGTCTGAGAGTCTTCAGATAATTGGTTAGAGATACACAAATTATAAGGCCTTGATAGCCACTTAAAAGATAGGAAGCCAAAGAAAGACAATGTCTTCTATATTTTAGCTACTTTCTATTAAACCCACTGCCAGGAATGATTAAGACAAAAGTGAGTTGTGTCAAGAGTAAAATTGATCTAAGAGTTAAAATTAACATAATCAATAGATAATATGAAAATTTTTCACAGAAGGTATTAATATTTTTAAGTATTTTAATATAAATAATGTTTCAGTTCCTGCTTTAAAAAAGACTGAAAATTTGACCCTTCTTTAGTGTTGCAACATTTCAGAACAGCTAACCAGTTTTTTTTTTTGTTTTTTGTTGTTGTTTTTGTTTTTGTTTTTCCTAATAGAAATCGTGTTGTTATGGGGCTATCATATGACATGCCTAATATAGATTTATGCTAGTATTGAAAACGCCACCATATTAGACCTCTCAAGGACTAGAAAATAAATAAAATTACATGATCAATTATTTAAAAAAGGACAGTTTATCAAAATCTGTTTTTAAAGGAGAAAACCAGTTTTACATGTGAGTGATTATCTCTAATTTTCTGCCAACTTCCATTGATTCAAGACTACATATAAGTCTATGTGTGTGTATGCATACATATATGTCCATATATATATATGAAATACTGAGAAAAAAGGCAAGCCATAAGAGAGGGGAGAAGGTAGTAATTTAGAGGTGGTTGTCTTGACAACCAGAAGCGTTTACTATTCATGATGACTATATCTTATTGAATGGAGATATTATATATATATATATATATATATATATATATATATATATATATATATATATATGTTTATATACGTAAAGAATGTATATAAAAAGAATATACCAATACACAAATATACACCTTGATATTAAAAAGATAACCAAATATCTTCAAACTGACTTTGAGAGACAGGAAAAAGAATACGGATTTTACAAATGTAGCCTGAATGATCATAACTACAGGCACAAGAGCAAAGCTGCCCTCAACTTACCAGGCTTCGGGACAATGAGCTGTGCACTGCTCTGGGCATTTCCAGCTTCATTTTCAGCCACACATTGATAAAAGCCTTCATCTGACTTTACTACTCCTAGGATTCGTAAGTTGCTTCCTCCCTAGGGAGAAGAAAAAGCAAGGTGAGATATTTTAAAAAGCAAAAGACTCAAAGTGACAAAATAAACACAAATACATTTTAATAAAACTTCACAGAAGAAACAAAAAGGGAGGCCATGAAGATCCCCAGCCTCACAGATAGGTCCTATGTCACCTGGGAGATTTCAGAGATTCCTGATACTCCACTGAATCCATGCACATCAACTTAAACTACTTCTGCAATTAAAACTATATCACAAAAATACACATCATCTTCAATTTGTAAATGAGCAGTAAACAGAAAACTCTTCTATCAAGTATGGAAGAATAAAGGTTAACTACAACAACAAAATCTCATCCTTTTACCTGTTACTGTAGGCAGCTCAAGTCAGCAGCTGTTGGAGGGGAAAAAAAAAAACACAAAAAGAAACAAAAACACCTATCTTTGCAGCTTCTGAAGGACAAGAAATATAGGCTAGATATTTTCTGCAAGTGTTTATCAGGAAAAAATGTCTGAAAATCCTTCTACTCTTTTGGTGACTTGATGGGGTGGGGGTATGATTGATATCTGATACCCATGTCATCTTATTATATGGCCAAATGTTTCACCTTCAGTAATCCATAAATTAAATACAGCAACGTTAACTCCTATTTTATATAAATTGAGCTACCATCTTTTTCAAGGATGGATGATAAAATAATCTGGAAATAGCATTTAATTATACTAACTCAGTTTATCTTCGATATTAGTCTAAGAATTAGTTCAGTAAGTGAGACGTGTTAAATCACTTCCCCTGAAGTCATTAAGAGATAAATATTACCTCATGGGGAATTCTTAATTGTTTTTAGTGTCTTGTAGTCAATTCTCAGCTGATGTAAAATTCTTAGATAAAGCTGACTAACTTCTAATTAACAATTCTCATATAAGTTACTATTTGTGCTAAGTGTTTCATTTGTGATGACAATGGCTCTAAAATTACTGGAACTACTGGGGAAATATTTTTAAGCACAATTTAATGCAAATATGGCTCATAACATACATTTTCTTTTCACCTTAAGTAAAGAAACATTTAAATAGGTTGGCTATAGTGATTCATGCAGAGAGAAAGATTATTCAAACTGTAGAAAAACATAAATGTTATATTTTATCATGTGTCCTTAAGGGCACTCAACAATCTCCTTCATGTGCAAGTGGCATATATTTTCGGCACATACAACAAGTTGCCCCATGGCAGGTCATTTTTAATTCATTGCTAGTGAAAATAGCACTGCACTTAAACTAATGGATTGGTGTGGCATTCAAAAGTTAAATTTTTCCCCTTTCTTACTTTATTCCCAACCAATTAAACAAATGCAACTAAAAGTGAAAAATGGTTAGTGGTGATAAAAGTGATAAAGATATGTTTTATGGATTTATCTCTTAAGAGCTCTTATAGTATGACATAACACATGCACAAAGAGATTATAAAAGTTTCTAAAAGTTGAATAATCATGGAAGAAGAATGCACCACTGAGAGCCAGTGTAAGTCTCTGGAGAGGGCTCATGCCTAAACCCACAGGGCACCTCGGTTCTAGTCCCATTCTGTGGGGAGACCTGGTTTAGAAAACCACTCTTCGTTGACAAGGTCACATCTGCATATCAAGCATAAGTCGTGGACCTAAAATCTCCTTTAACTGCAAAGATCTTTGATATCTGGAAAGTACCTTTCATATTTCTCATATGTTCATGTATGTGAACTCAGAATCTCCCATGCTAACTTAAAACTAAAAGAGAGTTTTCATAGAGTATTTTCAAGTGAGCAAAGTATTCTGCTGGTAACAGCAATAACAAATAATGATACGAATTGAGCACTCACAATGTACTTGGACAACAACACAATGAATAAAATACCATTATTTCTATTTTCCCCCACAAAGATAGGGACAGAGAGTTTACTAAAACTATTAATAGTAACTACAAGATGTATTGTTCTTAGCTTTAATTCTTTCTAGTGCTCAAAATTACAAAGCAATGTCAACTCTGGGTCTCCATGGCTTCTCTACCACCGTCATTATCACCATTACCACTGCCCTTTTCTACTGCTAATGTAAGTCCAGCTGGCCCTACCTGTAAAGGTAGCCGAGGAAAGCTGTCTGTATGATCAAAGTAAGACAACCATAATCTTAAGTAGCACATCCTGAAGAAACTTTATTATAAGAAGTAAAAGTCACAGAAGTAACAGATTCCTGGCTTCATATAGTCTAGAGTTAGGTTCTAAACTCTGTTCTCCCAAGAACCAGCAATGGGTATATTTGGGAAGATAGTTTTAGGTCCTCTGTTTTTTCTTTGTATAAAACTTGTTTATAAAACAAGAGGGCTGGGTCACTCTTTTTCAGCTCAAAAATGCTACATCTAGACAATCACTTGCTTTATGAGAATAATTTTCTTAACATGTCATAAAAACTCCCAACAGGAAAACTTCCCAGGAAAGAAAAACAACTGAAAATAAAGGAAACAATAAATGAGATCGTAAAGCTAATATGAAAAAAGATAATTACCACTATCTGAAAATAATCACTAGGAATGACCACGTCTCCATTCTTCATCCAATTCACAGTGGGCACAGGCTTCCCAGAGACTGCACATTCAAACTCAATATCCATGCTTTCATAGGCATAGAGGTTGGAAGGATGATTTAAAAACCATGGAGGAACTGTAAAGACAGAAAAAAAGGTGAGTGGGTGGAGGCATGAACTTGCATGTTGAGGTCTTTGCGGAATTAGAAAGACTGCTCTGGGATAGAAAGTATTTGTAATTCAAATAATTCCTATAAATCCTTGCTTTATCATATAGGAACTACTGTAGAACACATCTATTTTTTCCCAAAAAACACAGTTAAATAGTTGGAGTTAATGATGTTTTTGCCACAAGAAGAAAAAAAAAAAACACTTTGGGGGAAAAATATTACACATAATAAATAAACATTCTGAATATCAAATCATTTATATCCAATTGAGCTACTTAAAGGACACTAAAATGTACATAAAGCTATGAAACTATGCTGATAAAGTAAATAAAGGGAAGCCAAAAGACAGACAACCCAGAGTATAAGATAAGAAAGCTTAGAATACCTGTAATTCTAGAGTTTCATTAGGGTTTATTTAATGTGATGAACTTATTCCCCATTGAAACTGACTGTCATCATTACTGTGGACACATTGCTATTGTCCTAGCAATGATCTATTGTAGTGTATTACTATACTGTATTATTATTTTCTCAGCACCAAATGTGATATAATAATTTAATTTAATGTCATAATTTAATGTCATACTATAGTTACTCTATGACAAAAATTTGCAATTGAAAGCAAAATTATAAATATAATATAATGCACCTTTGCTAATGAATCTCCCAGGCTTGGTCCCTCAAAACTCTGCCTAGGAATCTTAAAGTGATGTCAGATTTGAATATTCATACTGCCTGAGACCCAGGTTAAACTCATAGCAAAGGAGCAATCTTCATATCCTTTTTACATAAGACACAGATATGCATTTTGAGTAGATGGTATTTTTTGTCACTGTTGTTGTTATGCTCAATGAGTAAGGGAGTACTCACTTTTGGTCCTCTGAGTACCTCCACTCCTCTCTCTCTCACCCCTTTCTTATTTTACTAATTTTCAACTAAATTTGGGTCTCTAATACTAAACAACTTTTAAATTCTCTAGTCTTCCACAGTGGAAAATTGATTTAGATGACTCAGCTGGGATGCATTGATATTCACTGACTAAAGACATAAAAAAGAATATATCTGAGAGCTTTTCTAAAGAGAACGTGCCCCCATTATATACTGGGCTAAAATTATTTATTTATAATTGATAATAATAATAGAATGGACTGTTTTATTCCTTTGCCAAATTCACTGACAACGCTCTGAAAGAACTTTTTATTGAATGCCTCTGAGCAAATATATGTTGTCTCATTTGGCTTTTGTTCTCAATTTTATCTCATATTTTGATCAAGTGTTCATTTACTAGATAATAGCCAATATTTATTGAGAACTGACCACACATAATTTATTACATTCACAATTTTCTGAGGCAGGTCCTATAATTTCCATTTTACAAACAAAGAAACTAAGGTACAAGGTGTTTAAGGAACTTTCTTTAAATCATACAGCTGTACACTGTGGAGTCAGACAGGCTGACTCTCCTGTCTACATTCTACCATGTAATAACCATCTCTTTTACTGCTTGAAAATTCCAGTGGTAGGATAACTCAGTACCATTCCCAGACCCTCAGAAATAATGAAGATAAGCAATTCAAGCCATTAACCCATTTCCCGATTTGGCCTGAGAGCACCCACTGGCAGTGCTTGAGCTTCCACGTTTACCCTAAGAGAACTAACTCATGGATTACAGTCCTAACCTTAACCCCAAAGGTTGCCATGAAACATTTCGCTTTTCTTATTATTTTCACATCACTCTACTATATTGATATTCTTTAGAAAAAAATGATATCTTATATTTATTGCTTTCTGGTTTTAGTAGTGGTATTTCCATTTACAAAATGTAGTAATTCTTGATCGCTGAAAATGTCAAATCCTAGAAAACGTAGCATTCCTATGCATGATGTTAAATTAACATCAGCAGTGAGCTACACTTTTTTTTAAATGAGAATTGGTTAAAAAAAATCACCATGTTGTTGAGACTTCTAGTCAAGGTGATAGAGTAGGTAAACACTGTGATTGCCTCCTCTCACAACCACATCAGAAGTGCAACTAATCTATTCAACAACCATTACTGGGAATCATCTGAAGTTTAGCTGAACAGAAGTCCAACAATGGAGGATATACAGAAACCACCCCAGGACTGATAAGAGGAGTGGAGATGCAGAATGGCCCGGTCCCACACTCGACTGTGGTGGTTAAAAATCAGGAGGGATATCTTGACTATGAAGGTTCCTCTGGAAAAGTGAAGGGTTCCAGTCCCATACCAGGATCCCCAGCCCAGGGTTCCAGAATGAAGGAGAGAACCACAACTTCTGGCTGTGAAAACCAAAGGGGTTTGTGGCTGAGTGAGACAGAGGATGGCTGGAGTCACAGACATTCCTCTTAAAGGGTTCACATGCAAACTTACTCACTGATGGACCCACTCATTCTGAGCTCCAGCACTGGGATAGCTGCTCAAAAATTACCAGGGAAACACAGGGAGGAAGTGAGTTGCCTGGCTTCGGGGTGATGGCTGGAGGGGTGAGAGCCGGAGGAGCAGCTTTTACCCAAATAGAAGTGCTGGCAGAATCCATTGTCTCTTCATTGAGACTCCTGCCCCCTATCTAGCATGAAGACACAGGTGGCTGCCATATCTGAGCTCCATCAATGTAGCTAACACTGATTGCCCCTCCCTGGTGATTCCCTGATGCCCCACCCCATCCAACATGCGGGCCCACCCAAGCCACTTCCAGTGGCTTTTCTATACAAATGGCCTGTCTTCACTCATGCTGCAGACTTTCCTGAAATCTCTCAAAGGTCCACAAAAAACAAACAAGCAGCATCTGCTCTCCACATGCCCTGTACCACTTACTGAATAGCCTTAAGCCTGGCACTAGTGGCAGCTGGCCTCAGTTCATAGGCTGGCCTCTGAGGGCACCTCCAAGCTCAGTGTGAGCTTGGTCATCTGCATATTGCTTGGATGCTTATAGCAGGTGACCCTGGGAAGGGCATAGATTGCTGCTAAACTTGGCCAGGGTCAGGGCCCCTTCCAGGTGGCTCTGAGGTCAGCACATCCAGTGGCCAGTTTTAACCAAGCCAGAGCACCACCTGGGGCTGTATGTGAGGATGACATACCCAAAAGGCTGCCTACAAGAGACTCACTTCACATTGAAAGATACAAACTGACTAAAAGTAAAGAAATTGAAAAGATATTTATGAAAACAGAAACAAAAAAAAAATCTGGGGTAGCAATACTTATACCTGACTAAATAGACTTTAAAATAAAGGTTATAACAGGAGACAAAGAAGGACCCAGTAATCCCACTTCTGGGTATTTATCCAAACAAACCTAAAATACTACTTTGAAGGGACATACACAGCCATATATTCATTGCAGCATTATTTACAAAAGCCAAAATATGAAGGCAACCTGGGTGTCTACCAATGGTTGAGTGGATAAAGAAGAGGTGGTACATGTATACAATTGAATATTATTCAGCCATAATAACATAAATTAATATCTGGCCACCTGCAACACATGGATGGATCTAGAGGGTATTGTATTGAGTGGAGTAAGTCAGACAGAGAAAGACAAATGACATGATTTCACATACATGTGGAATTTAAAGAATAAAATAAACAAATAAACAAATAGATACAAAGAACAAACTGATGGTTTCCTAATGGGAGGGAGTTTAGGGGAGTGGGTGAAAGAAAGGGATAAAGAAGTAGAAATTGGTACCCACAAAAGTCATGGGGATGTAAAGAGCAGCTTAAAGAATATAATCAATGATATTGTACTAACTATGTATGGTGTCAGATGGGCACCAGATTTATTGAGGTGATCATTTCATAACATATAAATATCTAATCACTGTGCTATACACCTGTAACTAACATAATATTGAATGCCAAATATAATTAAAAAATAAAAACTATACATTTAAAAAAATAACACCATGTGGTCTAATCTTGCTCTTCCTTTAAGTCCTTTCCTGGTGTCATGAACTCTGCCTGAGTCTGCCCATCCATACTCTTCACTTTTATTGGAATTCTTGGTGTCATTTATGCCTATCAAAGTTTCAAAATTTGGGTGACATCCATTAGTGAATCTTGAAATTACTTTATGGGGTTGAGACCAAACTTTAAATATATATGTATTTAAGTATATACATACACATATATGTGTATGTGTGAGTGAGTGAGTGTGTGTGTGGAGAGAGAGAGAGAGAGAGAGAGAGAGAGAGAGAAGGAGGGAGAGGGAGAAGAAGAAAAAATGATATCGCAAATTGGAAATGGGTCTGTATCTCATGTTTTCTGAAAATACACTACCTACCTTGGAAAATTTCACCAGTCATTAGCAGTCTGTGTGGCAAGGACAAAGGCAAATGACTTCTCTTCATATATCAATGCTTACTGCAGTGGCTCACTCTCAGCACATGCTCAACAAAGATCTGTCTTTGATGCTCAAAAGAACTCAAGCAAAAAATGTATATTTTTATCCTCTGCTGCGACCGTATTGGTATAAGATGATGAGAAAGTCTTTAAACAATGTCATAGAAACCACATATCTACAAATTAATATTATTTTATTGACCTGGAAAATAAAAACTCAATGAATGGTGAAAAATTAAAGAGCAAAAAATGATATAGCATGGCTAGTGGAGAAAAGACTGGGTATTTGTTATTTTGGATAACTTTCATAAACAATTCTTAGAGCTCTTCTCTGAGTGAAAGGAATTAAAATACTTATAGGACTTGAGAGAAGGTCTTGAAAATGCCTATATAGGCCAGGAATGGATTAGAAATTAGATAAAAGCTTTGGAACCTTGCTTTTAAATAATACATAGCCAAATTGCTACCTAGTTTTCTGAACTTATCATCTGAATTTTTACATCCTACACTTCAATTTGGCAATCACATATGGCCCTTTTCTAATCCTAAATCTTTATTCAATTTTCTAATCCTAAATTATTTTCAAATTCATCTTGAGTATAGACATCCTACCTATCTTCATGAATCCACTTCTCCAAAAAGGACATTTTGTTTTTTTTTTGTTTTTTGTTTTTTCTTGTAAAGCTGTCTCTCCTTTAGAAACCACGTGGTGCTCATTTTAGCAGTTGTATGGCACTCGACATAGTTTCTTAGCATTAGTTTGTAACTCCTTGTGGGAAGAGGCTCTAACATGTGAACAGAAATTTAATGCATTGGTTAAGGTAATTTTTATCATTACTTTATTCTGAGAGAGTGGACAAATACAGTTTACTCAGTTTTCCTCTTCCTTTTTGATTTTGTCTTTTTCAGTGATGAATAGACTAGCACCTATTCATCCCATTTTATGATTGCTTCCCAGCATTGAGGACCGAAGTATAATAATGTTATACCTTTCACAACTCTGGAGTGCTATATTCTCATTACAAACTGAAACTGGAGCTAATAATTAATATGACTTATCGATGGTTGTGGATACATTTTTCTGATTATGGATCCTTGCCTGAAATTACATTCATTAGATGATATAACTTCTATTTATTCTCTAGGAGGTAACTCAAATACACCCTCTCTTTTGAAATTCTGTCTTTCATGAGGCTGATAATGGATTTTCCTATTTCTTGTCATGCCCTTCTCTGTGTCCAATTTTTATATCACTTACTATTGTAAGATATTTCTCACATATATCATTATTTACCAACTACAGTACAATTCTTAAAGATGAGGCTAGATGCATATGCTTTTTCTTTTAATTCCCTTTGAATATTACATAGTTACCCCTCCATTCCACTCCTGTGGAAGAAATAATTTCATTACTTTAAACTATTCTTAATGAAACTTAATAAAGTTTCATGAATTTTTAAGTTTGTCACATTGTTTCATTTACACAGTATTAATTCATTTCAAATTGCTTAACAAGTATATACAACGCTACAACAATCCTAGGCAAAATATTGATTTTGTTATACTATCTCTTTCTATAAAATTCATGATTGGAAATAAATTATCCACATTTCCATCAGATCTTGGTTTCTCAAGATCTTCTCAAGTAATTATAGTACATGTGTGTGTGTATATATATATATATATATATATATATATATATATATATATATATATTTTGATTTGGTAGCTGAGAAAAAAAGGAATGACTAATAAGCAACAAATATATAAAAAATAATGCTGTTCTTGAAAGTTCTAATACTTAGAAATAACTAATAGATATCCTTCTGTACTACAATTATTAGAGAGATGTACAACTAAATGAGTAAATGAGTAAATGTTTTCTCTAAAGTTATTTGTTTTAAAGAGGCTTCTATGTTATGCCTATCATTTTAATTTTTCAGAGAAAAATGTCTTCTGTGATTTCTCTCCAAAGTCATCACCAACAACCTAAATAGTATTATAGGTTTTATTTCACACAATAGATGTCTCATATATATTTTTAGTAATGTCCCATATTACTCTCTAATCTTATTTAGATTTGTCTTTTTTACTTCTAGATAAGTTATTTAGCTATTCTTTTCCATTTATTTAGGTATGTAATAACTGTGCATCAATTTTACAATATGGCTCTAACACACATAATATTCTGTATTACCTTGTATTTGAGAAGATTCTACACATTCTAAAGATTTACCACAGCTCTTTGAAATTGTAAAGAATGGATGTTTAAAGTCATGCAGATGGTTTAAATGAACAATAGGCAGCACAAATCACTATGGTGAATGATAAAAAAGAATCAAGAAGAGATGGGTGAGATTTTATTAGAAGGAATATAAAAATTGCATGATCTCTGAGTGGCTACATTTCTACCTTGTGAACAGTGAGGGCCATCTAGTTACCCAGGAGTGGAACATCTTTCTCTAACTCACTAGGCCTTTAGTTAATTTGTTATTGAAATAGTGGACATAAGTCCATTAGTCTTCTCTTGAATGCACATCTCTGAAGAGACTGACAATACCAAATGTCTAAAATATGTTTGTTGCCAAATAAGGCTCTCTCTTTATATTCAAAACAAATAGGTTCTTTTAAGTTCAGTATTGTAATTGCATCAAAAGATAATTTTACTTTAATAAGCCAGAGTTTCATATGTAATCATATTCAGGTTATACAGAGGAAGCCATCTGACCCTGAATGTACGTTAGAGATAACATATCATAGGATGGAAATATTCTATGTAAATTAGGCTTCCATGGCTTCCTTAAGCAAATCTTAGTTTTATGAAATAATGTTTCTAATGGACTGTTCAATCTACAGATTAAAAATTGCTTTTTCACCTCATAGTTTCAATTCTTTCTGCACCAATTTCTGTTGCCAAAGTAACTTTCTTTCAGCTAAGTTGATCATTAAATGCATAATCCTCCTCCTCCTTTTTTTGCAAGGTGCTATGTGATAAATCTCTCCCCAATCCAACATTCTGTCCAGGCCTATGCTTATATGACAAATAACTTGAAATCTGCTGAATATTTTTCTCAATTTTAATCTGTCCTACCTACATACCTGTCCTCTCCCATAGGACTGGTTGTTGAGATTTGTATTTTCTTCTCTATCTAAATGGTCTCTCACACATATCTGTCTATATTCTTCTAAAAAATTAGGTTGGGTTAACTTGGGTTCCATTCTGAAATGACTAGAATGTATTCCACATTAGAAATAAAAGCACATTTGAGTTTTGTTCTACTAATATTGTCTCGGGCTCCCATTGTTCTTCGAAAAAAATGGTTTTTAAGATATGAATTCTGTTCTGAGTATTTTCTATTCAAAGAGGTGTTTCAATCTAGTCTGTCAATGATCTTTTCCAGAGAGACAGACAGACAGACAGACAGACAGACAGAGGTGTTGTTTGGGTACTCTTTACATCTGCCAGAATGTGCACTTCTTTTTTGTCCTGACATATTGGTAAGGCTAAGTGGTAAATATACCATTACTGAAAACTATATTACAGAATCGCAGGTGACTCAAGAGCAATTCATCCCATTGTGACATTAATCTGAATGTGAATCTACTAAGCTATTAACTTCTTAAGGACATGAACTGCCTTATCTATCTTTGTGTGATCAAGGCCAAGCAGGGGATAGGTGCTAATAAATATTTATTAGATAAACAAGCATGGATGTGGTTCAGTCTTCATGGGTCTAACCCTTGGCATTCAGTCATTTTCTGGATGCAAATCAGTAATGACTGTGAAAAAACTAGAGTAAGAATACATTTAAGACAGAAGGATATACATTTTTCCTAAAATTAATATTAATTACAATAATAGACTATAGAAGCATTAAACTATAAGCTCTTCTTTTATATTTGGCAAAGATATACTAATTAGAAAAAAAAATCAATTTAGACCTTTTGATTTATTTTCTATGCCCCATTAATAATTCTTACTGTGAGTACAATATAACAAAATCAAATAAACAACAACAAAAAAACTGTTCCTCCTATCTAAAATTTCTCATCTATGTTCTAGGAGGATAAAAAATATTTGATCTTCAATCTTTAGAGTCCTTCATATATGCTTGCAACTGATTTTAGGTCTCTTCTCACAACTATGTTTATCCAGATAAATAATTCCACTAGCCTTCCTCAGTTTCAGCTCTCCCTGTAAACAGGGTTGCTTCTTTCTAAATTCAGACTGAGCTTTTCTTTTCTCTCTTTAATTGTGGAGCCTAGTACCAAGTTGGGAGAACAGTGCTATGAGGCTCAAACCAATGATAAAAACTGTACAAGGATTATCCCAAGGTCCTCATTCTATGTATATCCTGATGTTACTGCCATGTCTTTGGAAACTTGATTTGTGTGCTATCAAAGTCCTTCAGTAGTTACTGGCAATTCTTCAACAATTCTTTCTGTGTGCGTATGTACATGTATAAGCCTATATGTTTTAAATATATTTCTATGTAGTCATACATATTTGTTTCCTATATGCTGCTGTGTAAACTATATAATCACACAGAATACCTCTATTTAAAACATCATGTAAATACATAGACACACAAAGATATACATCTATACATGTACAATTCAGAAACATATTTTTTGTCCAGTTTCCAATCTGAGCCATGAAGGAAAATAAAACATGGGAAAAACAAGATAAAAATGTTAACTCACATGTGCTAACAGAAATAATAATTATATAAAAGAACTTACTTATCAGTTTCTAACACTGCATGCTGACAGACGTTTGAGAGATATGCTTTTCTCTTAGTCAAATGTTTTCTAGCATGCACACTTGGTGTTTGAGGTAATAGATGTGAGTATTCTAAAAGTCCAAAGAAGTTTCTGTCATGCATGAGAGCTATTTTTCGTGTATTTTTAAATGCATATTAAAGAGTTACAATAGATTACAGTAGAAAATTCACTTTTTGAGTTTCTTGTTAGTAGTAGATATTTTATAAGGGAATGGTTCAGCATATTGAACTGAGAAGATAATGAATTCTAACACATAATCAATTTCCCTCCCACAATATCTAGTAAAATAAAAGGTCTCACACACACATCAATCACAGCAACCAAAGAAAAGAAAGCACAGTCAATTGCAAAAAAAAAAAAAAAAAATCAGAACAGACATTTCTAGAGTAGACCAGAAAGGCAGAGTAGGATTTAGTTATCTGTCCTAAACCGGAAATTGCCCTGGAGTTTGGAGAAAAGGCTAAGTATTCTCAGCAATACTACCAAAACTGAAGTGAAACAAAACCTATGACTAGCCTTATGTTTTTCCTTTTCTGAGTGAGGAGAAGGTGTAGTGGTTGCTGAAGAGACACACAGAAGATGAAGCTGACCAAGGGGAAGGCTCTGGGGCTACAAATGAAACCATCCTATATGGAAGGGGAGAAGAAACAGCATCAGCCAGCAAGGCTGAGTGTTCTCAAAAGGTTGAATGCTGCTTCAACTGAACTTACTCACTGACCATTCCTGCTGGTTATTAAAAAATGCATAAACCTGAAATTTGTAGCCTTCAAACAGGAGGAGCCCTAGGGGTCTCAGGATGGGTGATAAATAAGTCTAGAGGTAAATTCTACTACATTAGAGCAAATAGTGTCTGGACAGAGCCACCCACACATGAACAAGATAAAATATATACATGGAAAATATGGAAATATACTATAGCCAATGAGGGAGGGGGAGGAAGAAGGGAGGGAGAAAGGAAAACAAAGCAATCAATCCAGAAGAAAATGTAAAGGCAAAATGGAAGGAAATTCCTCAAGTTGTTTCACACAATGAATTCATTTAATATAAAAATAAATTCAATAAAACTAGAGGTCAAAGACTAGGAGGTAAAAATAACAGAATAAAATGAAAAGGGAGGTAGCAAACCTAAGGAAACACATCAAGGACAAAAAACAACATAATTAGAGAGCCAATACATAAATTAGAAAGCACAAGTAACATAATTGACACCACTAAAAATCAAATTACCAACACAGAGGCAACTTGAGATAATCAGTGAATGCAGATGAAAAAGGCAAAGGAACTAAAGTAATTAGGGCAAAGCTTGCACAGAAAGAGGGCAAGCGAAGATGATCCAATATTAAGATAACGGGCATTCTTGATGTAGCAAGCCCACGTGGGAACAGGAGATACAAAGATAAAATAGTAGGAATTTTCCCTAAAAATAAATCTACATCTTCATATTGTAATATTATACCATCTTCCTGGGGAAATGAATATATAATTCTTAATAGTGAGACATGTCTTATTTGAGCTTTTAAATCTGAAAAATAAAGAATTATTTGAACATCCAAATAGAAAAATCAAAAGACATCTATGAGGGGTGAGGGTGAAATCCAATACCAGAATACAGTGGAGCAATATTATCCAAGAATATTATATGTGATTGTTTATATATAAAGCCACATCTGCTGAGAAAATATAGTACTTGTGAAGTAAATCTGAGAACAAAATCCAGGCAAATAATAGTGCCATCAAAATAAAAAGTTAGGCATTGTGATAAGAGGACTGATGATAAGTATATAATACATTTCTATACAGAAATAAAGGTAAACAGAATAAAAATAATGGTTACTGAAGATAACTCAATTGTTATAAACCTGAATTAGATATAAGTAATACTATAATTACCAAAATTAGAAGGTGGGGAAATGAGAGAATGAATAAGAATGGAATTATGCCCTTAAATAAAACATGAACTTAAAAAGATTAAAAACAGTAACTATAGCATGATCACATTGTTATAAACATATTTCTCCCAAACCATCCATCTACTTATGTAAGATGTATGGAATGCAGAATTTTGGCAGACTTTTAATTCATATGGATTATTTTTTTAAAATTAATGATTTTTCTAAAAAATTTTTTTAAAGACTCTAGAAGAAAATAGTCTAAGATATTATAGTGGTTATGAAGGAAGCATGAATATATCTCCTTTCCTTTTTTGTATTTTAAAAATTTCCAGTGATTAACAAGATATTAACTAAAAATCTACCTCCTGGAAAGGCTCAACACTCTAGCTTTAAAAAGAAGAACCTACTGGAAATTTTAAGAGTTTGTATAAAGAGTACATAGATGTAAATATTAGGTAAACATATTTACCTTTATTTTCTTTTTCTTTTATCATTCTACTAGGGCTTAGAAGAACTTCAGAGATTTAGAAAAACCCTTAAAGGGGAGTGTGGAGGAAAGAGCAACACAGTTTTCTCCCTCAAATCTGGTGAAGGGAGAATATATACAGAATGATCTGGGAAAACCACGATCTGAAAGAAAGGAGAGTCAGAAACTCTGACTCCTAGTTCCGACTCTACTGTAGGGCAGATTATAAACAATGATCAACTAACTGAACCTTTCTTGACTTCAGAAGTTTTTCTTACTTTGAAAATTTATACTGAACCTCCATATTAACTTAAAGCTGCATGAAAATATTCTCTGCTGCTAATATAAAGAAAGTCCCAAGCTTCTTTCCAGGCTTAACATTCTGAGTCTAACATGCGAGTATATTTGGCTAGTCCAACGTTGCTCTGTATGAACGGTTTATACAGAATTGATTTAGAAAAATAAGGGGAGGGATAAAATTGTCAGTTTGCTTTTTATTCTACCATTAAAATAATATTTAGCTAGTATTAATTCATTGCTTAAAATAATAAATACCATCCTAAGCATCTCATAAAAATCAGAAAGTGCTTCAAAGACAATCAAGGGTAATTAGTTCGATGCTGCAAAATAACAGTATTTCTCTCATACTACACAAATGACTTACTTTTAAGATTACTCGGTGAAAGATTACTTCCGACATTGATTATATTCCAATTTTTAGATTCTGTCTTTTTCATTCCTGGATTTTTACCTCAAGAAACCTTAGCTATCTCCTTACAGATAAGACCAATCTCCATAATAATCTCACTGCTTTACAAGCGTGGATTTCAGAAAGCACGGAAAAGGAGAGTGTGAGTGTGCGCGCGCGTGTGTGTGTGAGTGTGCACATGCATATTAAGATTTATAAAATCTCACCACAGAGACAACTCATTTATAAACTTTAATGGCTTCTTATATAGTAAATGGCATTTTGCTTAATATTTAAAAATCATGAAGGAATGCTTATAAAATTTGTGTGTAATTCAAAGTGATATGCTGAATTTAAAAAATCAGATTTCATAAAATTCATTTTAGTTGAAAAAAATTGGTATCAAAATTTTTAAATGTAATGTATTAAGGGCAAATGATAAAGGCATGCATTAGATCAAAAAGAGCAAAGTCTACTACATATTTGACAGCGATTTATATCAAAAGAGATTTAGAAATTTGTGTTGGCTGCTGAGAATTCCACTCTTAAACCCCTGCCCTGGGTCTTACACTTTAGAGGACACTATCATAATATCATAAATAACTATATGAATGCTTGTGTGCATGTGTGCGTGCGTGCATGCATCCTGTGTGTATAAGGAATAAATGGCCTCCTTTATCATCTGTGATCCAGTAGTCAGTCCTAGCACAGAACAATGTGCGAACTCCTATGACTAACACTCTTCAAACCTTAGGGAAAAACTTCTACATCTCTTCTCCTGTACTCATCAAACACAAGGGGGGAATGCAAGGCTAACTAAGAAGTAATGTATTCTTACATTTTAGACCTTGCATTTTATGGTGAAACCTTTTTTTAATAGTAATTTTTTAAATTTTCAATTATAATTGGCATACAGTATTATACTAGTTTCAGGTGTACAATATAGTGATTAGACATTTCTATAACTTGCGAAGTATCACCCCATTAAGACTAGTACCCAGGGGACACCATAGGTAGCTATTACAATATTATTGACTATATTCCCAATGCCGTACTCTATATCCCCATGACTATTTTGTAACTACCAGTTTGTACTTCTTAATACCTTCACCTTTCTCACCCACCCACCCCCCTAATCCCTTCCCATCTGGCAACCCTCAACATGTTCCCTGTATCTAAGAGTTTGTTTCTGTTTTATGTTTATTTTGCTCTTTAGATTTCACATGTAAGTGAAATCACATGGCATCTGTTTTTTCCTGTCTGACTCCACTCAGCACAAGACCCTCTAGGTCCATCTATATTGTTGCAGATGGCAAAATTTCATTATTTTTTTAAGTTTTTTAATAACTGAATAACAGTCCATTGTATACATGTACTACCTCTTCATTATCCATTCATCCATTGATAGACACCCAGGTTACTTTCATATCTTGGCTATTATAAATAATGCTGCAATGAATATATGGATGCATGTGTCCCTTCAAATTAGTATTTTGGGTTTGTTTAAATACCTAGGAGTGGGATTTACTGGGTCCTATTTTGTCTCTTGTTATAGTCTTTGTTTTAAAGTTTATTTTGTCTGGTATAAGTATTGCTACCTCAGATTTTTTTCATCTCCATTTTCATGAATAGCTTTTTTCCATCCCTTTACTTCCAGTTTCTCTGTGTCTTTCACTGTAAACTGAGTCTCTTGTAGGTAGCATATATTAAGGTCTTATTTTCATATCCATTTAGCCATGATATCTTTTGATTGGAATATTTAATCCTTTTAAGTTTGAAGTAATTGTTGATGGATATGCAGTTATTGCCATTTGATTATTAATGTTTTTATCTTCTTTTTCTTCTTCTTAAAGAAGTCCCTCTAAAATTTCTTGTAATACTGGTTTGGTGTTGATGAACTCCTTTAGCTTTCTCTTCATCTGGAAAATTCTTTATCTGTCCTTTGATTCTAAATGATAACTTTGCTGGGTAATCTTGGTTGTAGGTACTGGTTTTTATTACTTTGAATATGTTGTGCCAGTCCTTTCTTGTCTTCAAATTTTCTGTTGAAAAATCAGCTGACAGTCTTATGAGAGCTACTTTGTAGGTAAATAACTGCTTTTTTCTTATTGCTCTTAAGATTCTCTCTTGTCTTTAACCTTTGTCATTTTAACTATGATGTTTCTTGCTGTGGGTCTCTTTAGGTTTATGGTAAAATCCTACAAACCAAAGCTCATTGGGAAATAGTTGGAAAGAAATGCTCGAAGAAATAATTTATGTAATTCTTCAAATTTTGCAGGATTCTTCCTATCCCTTTTTATTCCTCCAAGTAGTTGAATAATTTTACTTACTTTATGACTCAACGATTAAAAGTAAGCTGATCAAAAAACTTATAATACATTCATTATTCTGATTAAAATCATATGTGTTTCTCCTAAGCTTCTAAAAAGTCCTTGGCATATTTTCATACTTGTCGTTAATATTTACCTCATGTTTGTTATTATATATACATTTAATTCTTGTCCATATGCCAAACAGAAGCAGTCATATATATCAAAACAAGCCTTTACTTTGTGACTAACCATGAATATTTATAAACAGCTATAAAAATATATCTATATTCTATATCCATATATATGCCCTTGAATGCTTTGATACTCATTGATATGACTATAACAAAAATATAACTTAAAACATGAACATTCTTTCTTTTCCTGTACATATAAATTTAAAGCTGATTCAAAGTTTCTATATTGTGGTCTATGGCCATGCCACCTTGAACAAGCCTGATACTATCTGATCTTGGAAGCTAAGCAGGGTCGGGCCTGGTTAGTACTTGGATGGGAGACCACCTAGGAAGACCAGGTGCTGTAGGCAAAAAAAAAAAAAGTCAAGTTCAAAGTTACATAAAGGAGATGTTTTTGTTTGTTTATTTTTGCTTTTTTGATAAATCTGAACTTTGGGTAGTATAGAAATATAGGTTGTGAGTACTTTTAGGATAAGGCTGTTTTGCCTACTTAGTTATTACTTTGTATACTAAAACATGACATGTTGAACAAATGCTGATGTGATTTATTAATTGATGGGAGCTATAAAATATCTGAAAGATCTAGTCCATATCTTTTATCTTACAGATACAGATATTAAGAATAACTGGCATTTCTATGGCATCACATAGCACATAAATATCAAAAGCAATATTAGAACCCAAGATTCCTGAATTCCAACCAATGGCCCTTGCTCTTTACCGAACAACTTTTAAAAATACATATCGAGTACATTATTGATGTATTTTAATGGCCTATACAATCACTTTGTGATTCCTGGACAAGGAAAATGTTAATTTTCCCTTTTTTTTGCATACTAAGATAGAGACTATCTTGTTTTTGCCTTATACAACAAGCAAATGTGGAAAGCAAAATGGTATCAACTCCAAATTCTCCTCTGACATGTTTATTAGATGCTTCCCAGAAATCTTATCATTGTGTCTATATATGGTTCTTTTTCTCAGAATGCAAATTCTTTTAATTAATTCTTCAATATATCCTGATATAAATAGGCAAGAATAATAAATACTGTACTGTTATGAAACATGTTCGAAGCTGTCAGTGCCATTACCTATTCTGTTCAGGGAAATTTCATGATTTATAGGCCCTTTGTTTGTCCTGCCTTCAGCTGGGCAATTGATCACAGGCCAGGTAACAGTACTGTCCTGGAGGAGGTAAAAGGCATCATAGAATAGTGAGTAGACAGTGTGGCATGGAGAAATAGCAGGACTGGATTCTTATTTACCCACATATCTAATTGTTTACTAGTATTTGGTAGTACAAAAGCATCTGATTTCAAGTTAAATTAGAATAATGAAACTGTTAAAACATATAATTTGGAAATAAACCATCTAAAATACAACTTTGCTATTCAGTGGTATAACACACTCTTCTTAAGGAAAGTCAGCTTAAAACAAGGTAGGCAAATCCCTTTCAGATTCAACTTTGACAAACAAATCTCATAAGTGATCTGAGGTTTTTAGCCATTTAAAAGGGCAATTTCATTAGTTATGGTAATGACTGATTTACTTATTTAGGGTACTATGTTTTGAAGAAGGAAATGTCAGATGAAAAGTAATCTCTAAAAATTTGTTCCCGTCTTCTTGGTTTTTTGTTTGTTTGTTTGTTTTTTATTTGTCTCTTCCTTGATATTCTCTCCTGAACTCTTAAACATTCACTTTTAAATGGATGGCCACAATATTTAATCTTGGCTTGTCTCAGGAGTTCCAAATGTGTAACTAACTGGTGGCCATTTCTAAATCTGTGTTTCTGGCTGTCACTTCAAACCTACCATTGGCTGATATTACCAGTTCACCTGTTAGATGCTTCCCATAGCCATTTTTTACAATGTTTTTCATGGCTTATTTCTTTTTTCTTTTACTCTTTAGTCTAGTTGCTCCTGAAGGGAAGAAATTGCATTGATTATTTCTGTATCTGCAGAGCCTGGGACAAGCTTTATAACATTATAGCAGATTCATAAAGGTTTACTAAATTGAATTAAATACAATATTTATAAAGCTTTAGCTGGCATAAGATTGGCTTGGTATGCTTTTAAATATGAAGGCCCTCTGGCTCCACAACAGCATGTTTGTTGTGAGACTCAGGAACAGAACTTTAAACTACCATCTTTGCATGATTTTTGATCTGGAAGTTCATGAATCACACATTGAGAAATTCTGGTTTCATGGAATACAAAGAAATATGAATTAATTCAATTCTTGGTCTTATTAATTACTTGGCATTTTGATTAAGTATCTTGTTTGTAAAATGGGTTATTGTATAGAGATTCAGTTGAGATAATAAATGTAAAGCATTTAACATACAACAATTGTTCTGGCACACAGTAATTGTTCAATAAACTGTAGCTATTATTATTATCATCTCATTAAACCTACTGCTGTGTTTCATATCTGTCATCCAGCTTATCTACAGATGGTCTCTGACTTAACGGTGGTTTGACTTAATGATTTTCTGACTTTAAGATGGTGTGAAAGCAATATGTATAATAAATTATATGAGACATTTAGCACTTTATTATGAGATGATTTTGTTCAACTGTTGTCTAATGTAAATGTTCTGAGCATGTCTAAGGTGGGCTGGGCTAAGCTTTAATCTTCAGCAGGTTATATGTATTAAATGCATTTTGACTTAAGATACTTTCAACTTACTATGGGTTAATCAAGATGTAACCCTACTGTAAATCAAGGAGCATCTATGTATTTTTCACACTTGACTTTTCCTTTCTTTCATATTCTGCATTTAATCATTGTCAAGCTTTAGCATTCCATCTCTGTAGTATCTGCTGTTTTGTTATCGCTACTG
Organism: Macroglossus sobrinus; assembly: GCA_004027375.1. Taxonomy (NCBI): domain Eukaryota; kingdom Metazoa; phylum Chordata; class Mammalia; order Chiroptera; family Pteropodidae; genus Macroglossus; species Macroglossus sobrinus. Next base: position 36,096 of record PVKZ01003949.1, on the reverse strand, counting down.
CTATTGCCATTACTATGTCAATACAACTTAATTTAGTAAATGCTTACTAAACACCTACATGTCAGGCATTGTAGTAGGCACTGACAATGCAAGAGCAGTTAGTCTTAGGTGGCTATTATACATGCCCTCAAGGGAATGGTCAGTCTGATGGGGAAAAGGAGGAGTATATTTTTAAAATCCACATGTTGTGATCATTGCTATAACAAATGAGCAATAGGTACACTGGGACATAAAGGAGAAAGAAAAAGGAGTCACAGAATCTGATAATGGGATGTCCCTTGTGATTAGGATCTGAAATTCTCTAGAGTTCCACCAAGAAAGAGAAGACAGAGTGACTGATCACCCATGCTTGGAGTAGGAAATGGTGATGGCAGACCTAAGGGGACATGGCAGCGAGTGCCTGCATCCTGGTTTGGGTGCAAATGGCATCAGGATGCCTCCTTTCAATCTCTACCACAATGTGAACTTGCTATAGTTTGGGACTCCAGCTTACACTTCAACAAAAATAATAAATACAAACTAAATTTTCTCTCCATTCCCTCTAAGAATATAATTGGCTAAGAAAGCACAGTATGGACCTTCCTTTGGCCAATATTCCTTATGAAGAATCAAAACTGAGTGACATAGGAAGTTCAAAGATGGAGCCTTGCAACTGGCATTTTCTGAGATCATAAAAAATGGCAGAATTTGTATAAATATTCCCATTTGTATGAAAAATTGATAACTAGAGATTATTTGTGTGAGGACAAAATTCATATGTTAACTCCTTAGAACCATATGGCCTTGGTATTGTACAGACACCTGGATATTAGAATATGATATACGAGTAAAAGCATAAATACAGAGTTCAATCAATAGGCTCTGAAGGGAAAAAAAACACATTGCTATACAGAGACACAGACATTCTGTAATAAATCTATCTAGAAGCTTCAGAGGCAAATGGGATGCATGCAAGACGAAATGGATCAGTGAAAAAGCTCTCTGTTTTGGTGACCTCAGTATTTCTTTAAGATATTTATTCCCTGAAGTGACAGCTGATTGGGTGATGAACAATTGTATCTCCAGAAATGTCATCCCTCCTTTGCATGTTTGAATTTTTTAAAAACATGTTTCCACTGATCCAAAGAACAGTCCTGTCTTCATCAACTGACTAACCTCTGTCAACATCTCATTTGAATGATGCTTTGTGGATCTTACTTTAATGGTATTAAAAAGCACAGTGTTGAATGGTTGGAAGAACATAGGCTGAGTAATCACACAGGCAACCACAGGTCAGAACTGTGTCCCTGCCACTTAGTGGCTATGAGACTTTGGGTCAATCAATTCACCTCTCGGAGCTTCAGCTTCTCTCTGTAAAGTGTGCATACTAATAACTATATAATTGAGAGTTTTTTGAGGATAAGAGAATATCCTCTAAAACTTTAGCTCTAATTATAGCATATAGGTATTTGGGCTGATGTTTGTGTCCCCCTAGAATTCATATGTTGAAGCCCTAATCCCCAAATTGATGATATTGGAGGAGGAGATTTTGGGAGGTAATTAAGTTTAATTAGATCATGAGAATAGGACACTCATGATGAAATTAGTGCCTTTATAAAAAGAAGAAGACAGAGAGTTCTAACTCTATCTCGCTCACTCCGCCCCCCCCACACACACACCACACACACACAGGAGGTCATACGAGTACACAGCAAGATGGTGGCCACCTGCAAGCCAGGAAGAGGCCCTCTCCTAGAACCAAATCTCCTGGTCCTTTGATCTTGAACTTCTCGAACTCCAAAAATGCAAGAAATAAATGTCTGTTGTTTAAGCCACCCAGTCCATGATACGTTGTTACAGTAGTCCAAGCAATGACAGTAGTAGTTATACACCTGTTAGTAACAATAATAATCGGTATCCTAAAATATCAGAAAGGAAAGAGAACTAATAGATCACTTGTACCAATTTCCTAACTTTACAAATGAGAACATGGAGAACAAGCGTGTCTGTTACTTTGTTTTATCCCTGGAATTAGCTTGGTACTCTATAAATAGTCATTCTAATATTTGTTGGCAGGTAAATGAGTATATTCATGAATCAAAAGATAATAGCACTAAGTGATAATAATAATTTCAAGTTTGTTTTTGCTTTGGGATATGACCTAACCATCTCTGGAAATAGATATTTCCAAAAATAGATATGTCCAAAAATAGAACTCTAACACAATTCTTTTTTCTTTTTTTCATTAGTCTTCATACCCCTCTCTTTCCAAGTGTTGGACATTACAGAATATTTTCACACAATCTTACTACATTTAATCTTTTTAAAAATCCTTTAAAGTATTCTCATCAATTTTAACTTTACAGATGAAGTGAGTGAGTCTCATGATGACTAAATGACTTCTTTCATAATATGAACCCATCACTGGAGGGTCAGGATGAAGGAGGTCTGCTTGACTTCAAAAGTTCATGCTTTCAAATAGCACCAAGTAGTTTTCATACCTTATCAGAGATTATATTTATTGCTACCTATTCATTGTACTTTCCAGACTCTGGTGGTTCATTCCTTCAGAGTTGGTACACTGTAGGAATTTAGCCTTCTACATAACACCTTCCTATAATCTTCTACTCAGGGCTTATGATAAAGACTCCTAAGAGACTAGGATGCAAAGTAATAACAGAGCTGGCTATGCAAATGCCATTAGAGAACATAAACAATAAAACCATCTCCAGTTTTAGGAGGGTTTTTTGGCACTCTCACACACAGGTGTAGTGCCATATTAAAAGGCCAGATCACGGTCTCCTTGTTAAGTAGGCAATATATGTAGTTTCTTCCTGTACTTGTGTTTATTTCCAATTGAATCTTTCTCGGCTTTCTTCTCGACTTACCGCTGTCAACTACCTTACTCTTAAATTTTTCATAGGTAGACTTGATGATATTTGTACCTATATCCAAATTAGACTGCAAAGAGATCAAATCCAAAAATGGCTATACTTGAAGTTTTATCTCTAACTGTCAGATGGGACAACTTAGGAATCATTGCTTGAGTTGGCAATGATTCTTTGAGTAAAGGGTCTTTTCTCATGTCCCCCAAATCATTCATTTTGTTGAAATAGAATGCTAGCTCTCTTGCTCAAAAATGATGAAAATAATTACATCTTTGCCGAGTTCTGAAGGATTGCTAAGAATGCTAGTCTACTACCTGCTTGAAAAATACTCATGTCCCCGCTACCTTAAAAATACATAACAAGTTAGAACTAATTTTTATCTTTCTAAGCAGATGAAGGATTCAATTATACCTAAGATGGGAAGCAATGCTTAAAAGAACTCATTTCTCAGACTCTAAAGCTTATTTTTCAAACAGAGATATTCAGTTTTATGTTGCTTATACCAGTGGTTCTAAAAAACTTGCTTTTCCATTTCAATTTCTGCTGTCTCAAGTTTGCCTTCTGCACACACAATTAAGGAGCAGATAGGGGACTAGGAACACATATTGAATAACAGATTCACCAGTGATTCAAGAAGTTTCTAAAATAGAATGCTCTTTATCAAGGGTATTAACAAACACAAATAATGCCAGCATAAACATAACCTCTGATGCACAGTGAATACATAAATATCAGTTTTGCTATCATGAGACATATATGAGTGTGTGTTAATTACTGTGCTATCATGAAGTGGTAGAAGTAATATTAGCTAAAATCTGATAAAAAGTTGAAAAATCAGATATGGATAGGAGTGGCTCATAATACAGATGGTACCTAGCAGATGTCTGGGCTCCGTGTTCCTGTACAGCTTGGTTCAGCTGGGTGCAGTTTTCTCTATTCACCTATTGATTCTTGCAAATAAAATCATACATAAAAATGCAAAATTTACACGATACTCCAATTTTCCCCTAATATAGCAATTACCTTGAACAAGTTCACATTTTCAAAATAAGCACTAGAGCAGAACTGACTATACCAGGAAACTGATTTGGGTAAAGATTTTTTAATAGCTTTAATATCTTCTCAAAGACTTATTTTTTTTTTTTTGACAAAGAAAACACCAAGTGTTTGTAAGTTTGAAATGAAGCAGACACTATTATATAATTCTGAAGGGAAGATCAATTGATACTTTTGTCTTATAAGGTGATTCTGTAAGATATATAAAGTTATCTTTATATATGTGTATTTTCTTTTACAAAGTAATCCAGCATCTAGGAATGTAGCCTATGGAAATTAGTAGAGTTGGAAACAATGATTTATGAATACGGGTATTCACTGAATTATTATTTGTAACAGTGAAATACTAAATTGTCTAAGTAAAGAATGACTAAATCTCACACTAAAAATTCAGAGAAATAAAATTCAAGCTAATGATATATATATTTTTAAAAGCCTGGATTCAATGTTGGCAAAAAAAGTCTAGGAATTAATACCATGAAAATGATTACACAAATGCAAAAGTAAAAGTGTGTATAAAGATGTTTGTTGTTAGCGCATTCAAAGAAGAAAAACAGAGCAAAATAGATATTACAATGACTGGGTTACTTAAACCAACTGTGGATGAGTATGGCACCACTAAAAACAATAGTGTAGTTTATAAAGGAAGCCTTAAGCCCCATATATAAAAGTACCAAAGAATGGGAGCAGCCTACTACTATTCATTTTTGTTGTTCCCAGTTCTTCCTTCCATTGCTATAATGTTGCTCTTTGAACCAAAAGTTTAAGCTTATTTGCGAGTCAAATATTGAGCTTTTGATATCCCCCTAATCACAATCATATTGAAATTTTCATTACAAAATAAACTTTATTCCATTTTCCACATAGTATTGGAGAGTCTAATTAAACCTAACGAGAGTCTTCAGTCATTTGCCATAGAAGGAGTCCTAACTCCCACGGAGACTCTAGCTCTCTTCAACTGGTACATAGCAGAGGATTCGCACCTCATTAAGAGGCCTTATGTGAAGAGCTGGGTATGCCGTTATACATTTTTTAAGATTTTATGTGAGTTGCTGAGATGAGTCAGGCTTAAACAGCGATTTCCTGGGGAGTTACCATTTCCACCTCAAGTCTGACTTAAACTGCAAGTTTTCCTCTTTATTTTTAACTTCTTTCCCCAGCAGTCAACTTCAGTGCCCGCTATTCTGCTCAGAAAATAATCTCTGTGTGCTCTGTGCACTCTGTACCCTGAAGCTCTCACAGTAGCCCATGCGACACTAGATCTTCATTCCACACGAATGCAGATGTATTAAATGTGGGGGAGATTTCCCTATTTCCACCAATATAAAAAGGGATGATAGTTAGTAACCCCACACATGCAATGTACAGAACCACAGATTCCCAACTCCTACAAACATTTTTACACCAAAGACAATGCACCTATAAATCCAACTTTTCTTCAAAATGAATTCATGCCATGCATGCAAAATATGTTTCTCAAAACACAAATAAGCCCATATATCATGTGAGAAAGGTTAAGTCAATAAGTGCCTGTATTATACCCAAAGCACTGACAACTGGAAAATCAAATTGAAAAAATATTCACTTGGTTAACTATCTGTTAGGAAATTATCTTTCTTGCAAGAAAAAGCACTTCTAATATATTTTCTTCTCTTTCTAGTTCTTCTAAAAATAAATTTATGCAGAAAAAAACTGAAGCAATTTTTTTTTTCTTTCTTCCTATCTCCTTTTCTGGTTCTACAAGACTTTAGGTGTGTGCGTGGCGGGGGCGGGGGGATTCTAAATCTTTATCGTATTAAAAAAATTGATTCCAGAAAGATAAAAGGGTATTTTGTACCATTTCTCTGTGATAGCATTTTCCGATGATAACTAAACAACAGGAAAGTCTGTGGCCTCCAGTGCACTGTATTTATATTCCACAAAATAACACTGGCTGCCAGTTAGCTTGCATATTTACCAGAATACCACATTCCTGTATCCCCAAAGCAGTTCATGAAAAACACTTATTTGCCCTTTTTTGAAAATAGCTTAACAGCAAATTAAAATTACTTAAACCTGCATGCATGCACGCGCGCGTACACACACACACACACACACACACACACACACACACACACAACCTTTATTGTGATTTGCAATTTTCAATTTAAGCAAAAACACATACTCTGAAAAGTACAAGACCCTTTAGGAACCCTTTCCAGGAAAATATCTTCATACTACTCTAACCTACTAAAAAAGTCAAATTCCTTAAAAATAACTTTTGTTTGATATCTAGGATACATAATTTTGGCAAATTGTAACACTGTGTGTGTTTTGTCTTATTTTTCCAAGAATTTTTAAAATCTACTTATTTTGTTAACTTCATTTTTCTTTCTCAACTCAAACTTTATTATTTATTCAACATTTGAATAAAGCAAATAATTTGGGTCTACTGATGTATGTTGCAGTCATTTCCATCTGATGCAAACCAGTGATATCTCTCATACAGGAGAGAATTGGCATCTTATCTCTCATACTAAAGAGATCTACACTTTTAGCACCTTGTAACTCCCCAAATAATGATGTTTGAAGTGAACAAAAGTTACTTTTAATCATAAAAGTTGGGAAACCCTAATATAAAATATCACACAAAAATAAGTTCATAGTGTATACAGTCTAGGAAAGAATTTCATCAAGGTCCTAAATGATCACATGTCAGGTAAGGATTTCAAGAGAGGCCCGTGATGACATAGCCTCACTTGTGTGAGTCTACTGCTCAAAAGGGTGAGAAATAAAACTCAGATCACCTGATTTCAAGTGTGTTTATGTATGTATTTCACTTCATTGTGTTTCCCTATGAATTCATTTTAACAGAGTTGCCATTGGTAGGTCTTAAGAATTGATGGAATGGACAATAACACTGCTATTATACCTCTTCTACTAGCATGGTACCTAACATTCCCATCAGAAACATCTTTCCTTTGAGTTAGTGTGGTATGCATTAAATTTTACCTAGAAGGAAAATGCATATATTAATTAGAGGATGATTATAACATTACTTCTTGCTATTACCAGGATAGGGTAAGGATCCACAGAAATAGGTCTAAGAACAGCTAAGTTTTTGATATAGTATAAAGAATAACATTTCTATCTCAAAGAAGAGTGCCTCCTATCATGCCTAATGCTAATCCTGAGAGTCAGGTATGGAAATAAAAGTAGAAGAGCTCTTGTTCGTTATAGTCAGAAGGGTCCCACTGATTTATTCGGTCACTCAATGTTGTTTATTGAATATCTATTATGTAGAAGAATCTTCTTTGTACTAGGTATATTAATATAGTTATAAAATATATTGAGATGTCAGTGTATGCTCATTCCTTCCATATTTTTGGCTCTCCTATTCTAGAAAGGTAGCCAGAATTCTGTGATCCCTGCTTCAGTGGGGATAGAGTGTGGCATAATTACTGACCAAAAGCCTAAGTTTTCCAAAGACCCCTCATTTCTATCTTTTTTTTTTTTAACTTAAATTTGATTGGATTATACTAGACATTCCAAGAAGACTGAGGAAGAAAAAAAGAAGTTTTTAGATGGTGGCATGGGCCAGTCTAGGAGAGGAACCTAAGATTCATTAATACCATGTAGTGTCCATCTTCTGCTATGGGAGGATGGCAGAATCTGAGAAGTGAATGGGTTGCATAAAATACTTGGGTGAGCTGGATTCTAGGGCCCAAGTTTCCCAATCTCAGAAAACATTCTGGTACTCAAATTTAGCACAAAATCAAGGGAGCTACCTACCCTTGAAAGTACAGATAAGCCAGGCCCTTAAAAGTACACATAAGCCAGGCCAATAACCAATAGTAATTGGGATGGATCAGATAAACAGGTTCTCTTTACACATACTGCTTTACCAAGCCACTTGGGATGGTTATGTAACCCTGGAGGAGGGGAAGAGGCCCAATAATGCCATAGATGGAACACCCCTCAATCTAACAGGAGAAGGTTTAAATTTAATTTGAGAGAAATAAAGAAATATGATACTTGTGGTATCTCTGAAATCGTGTAGCTATACAAAGATAAAGAAGACATAGAAATAGTACCTGCTTTCAGGGTACTCACAATCTAGGGATAGCAATTGATATTGGGGTAGATAAAATATATGGCTTAGATGCATCTCCCCCTCCTACTATTCAAATGAGTTATAACTCAAGAGGAAGAGGCAAAAAAACTGTGAAACTCCTTCCAGGATAAGTAATTTTTTCCAATTCCAAAAATTCTATGTATGCATGGTTATACATAAGGTTGTATAATAAAGATATGTAATATGAATTAGATTTGGATTTAATAGCTGTGGAGTAATATTTTCATTATTGCAACACATTGTAATCACAACAGTAGTCGCCCAACTGTGGTGAGTCATTAGGTATATCTGAATGTCATAAAAACTCCATTAGAATTATTTTCTGTTGTATAATATTGAGACTATTGTCTTTGCTGGGAATTTCCATATTACTCTGCAATAAGAAATGGTTAAAGACTAGCTTTTCAAATGATTAATAAAAGAACTATTAGGCTAAGAAATTATAGAAGGTTTAAGTCAGCCTAAATTGGAATAATCATTTAAGGAATTTGAGTTTTAACAACTACCTAATGTGATTGATAATACTTTAACTATATTGTTTCTGGCAAAGGTCTTTAAATATTATGCATACACAGGATAATTTTATGCAGTGGAAAAGCTATTTGTATGATTGTTTCCACATTTAGTAATTAAATGGGAAAAAGAGTCAAGGACATTTAGTTGGGAGATGGAAACACCATTAATTGAGAGAAAAATATAATTATTAAATATATTTTTAATGCAAGACTAATTTTAATAAAAATGTCAATTCTAAATTTGAGGAAGCAAAAAATAAAACAAAACAGAAAAAAAAGAGCTGTTATTAATGGTGCCTAAGGCATACTCTGATTTGGATAATAGCACTTCCAGTAACCATTTATAGCATGAATTGTCTGAGCAGAACTCACCTGTGTAGGCAACAAAAAGCAAAGTGTTTTCTACAATGCTATTAACTTGAACACACAGTATATTTTAGACTAGCCACCTGGGCTTTGATAAAAATGTCCATTAGCCTTACTAACTGATACTATGAGATTACTTTCAAATGTTTCTTAATTTGTCTTGATCAGTATTCCTTTATATCACTGTCCTGGCCATTATGGTATCTTTGCTTTAGCCAAACAACCTCTACCTCAACTCTAAGACCATCTTTCTATCTCAGATGAAGCCAATGATCCCTCACTTTATAATGCTTGCTGTATCCTTAGCCAGATTCCCAAAGGAGATTAGAATGAAGAAAGAGTATCTGCTTTTGCCATGAGTCAAAGCTATATGTAAGTGAATGCTGACAACAGTAGGGAAGGGAGAAGGAGAGTTGTAAAACTAGTTGGAGACTAGAATTGAGAGAACAAGAAAGGAGGGGAAGGGAGGGAAGAAAAACTGACAAGAGAAGAAGAATACAAGAGAACATGAAAACAGTTGGTGCTATTAGATGTCCCCAAATATCTACATACCAAAAAATTTTACAAAACATAGTTTTCTTGTGTTTTCTCTCCTAGAGAACCTGAAGTCCTGCTCTCTCTAAAGCCACCTTGGTATGCAGCCACTTCCATGTTTACTGGCATCTATGGTGTGGCCTGCTCCTGCTGGTCCTCCATTCTCTGGATATTGTTCCTCTGCTTACTTTCTACTTTCAAAAAGAAATTACCGTCTGCCTACAGACCACGTTCCTCAGACTAAATCATCCAAACTACATACTTCAAAATGTAGTTGCACATATTTAATAGCAATGGGCTAGGTTGATTTAACTGTCCCACATGTCATCGCATTTGAGTTTTAAAGTTGCTCTGAGATGCATAGTGAAAATTCGGGCTTTTATATGGGCTGCATGCCTGTAGAAGTTGTAAAAGCAAGAGAGCATTCTATGTAAATTATATCCCTGAAATGTTTTCTCAGAGAACATGCCATGTAAAAATCTGAAATATCACTAGAACAAAACTTCCCAAAGTTATTTACAGAAGTCAGTGCAAAACACTCATACAAATCCAGGGAGTTACGACAGAAGTGCATAAGGATAATACTCTGAAATATTAGCTGATTTTTTTCCCTTGTCACCTCCTGATCCTTTCTAGTTTGACTAGTGAGAGAGTGAAAAATTTATTATCTCAAAGAAGTGATGTTTCAGCTTAAAGCAAAGAAAAGGCTTTGGAGTTTCAACAGGTTAGAAACTCAAGGGGCTTTGGACAGAGGGAAAAAAAGCGAAACCAAAGCAAACATGATGAGTCCAGGACCCTCTCTGGCACTTACTACTGGATAATGATTCTCTGGTTGACGAGAACAGATGGTCAGAAGGCAAGTGAGGTTATCTAAGATCTTTGTCCACTTGCCCTGAGCACATTGGTTAAGGCTGGAGTCACCAGACCTGAAGAGATCATTAGGAAATTAAAAAAGGAGCCACCATTACAGATTATAGAAACAGCTAAAAATGAAGAGGTCCTCGAATGTTGGAATGCAGAGATGACAACACCTAGATGATGACCTGGCTTCCTATCCCTGGCGTTGGCAGTATATAAACTTTCCCTTACCTGCTACCCACTGCCCCGGATTAGCAGAGATTAAGTTCCCATCTTCAATAAAATAAAGCATATCTAAAAGAAATAATTAGAATCAGATATAAGAAAGCACACAACATTTTTGTAAACTCTTGGCTATGGACTGAGCTTTGCACACAGGACAGGTATAATGCTTAAAATAAATAATTTATGGGATTTATGGACCAGGCATAATAGTATTTGTGAGATGAGAACTATTTTTATTTTATTATTATATTTGGAGAAATTGGGGTTTTATAGTAACAATATTTCATGGGGGAAAATGGTAGGAACTTCATGCATAAGAGGGTAAGAAGGATTAAAGAGGAAGAAACCCATTTGGAAAATTCTTAGCACTCTGCCCAATCTCTAGGTTCTAATGCTTTGGCTGAGGTATAACTGAATATATAGCTTCATCTTGCTTAAAGCAAACACTATATATAAAAACTTGAGTCCAAAAATAAATGGTAAAATGTGTCTATTTCACAGAAAGATTTATAGCATAAATACATTAAAAACATGATAGTTTAATGAATATAAATTATACAATATTTTGAAAAATAATCTACATGCAACTTTTTAGGTTCAAATTTATTGTACAAAGTGATTTATGCCTGTATTCTAGTGAAAAGTAAACATTGTTAAATAATTCTGATGAATGATAAGGTAATAAAATATTTATAATAATTCAAATACCATTTGGTAAAATGGAAAGCTACAAAAAATGTCTTAATGTCTAATAGCAAACCACCTGAAATATCTTAAATTAGGATCAGTCCAGTAGCATATCATATCATTTTGGCTACTTAAAAAAGAATTTAAGCTTCCTATTATATTACTAGAATGTACTGTGACAATTTCTTAGAAAGGTAAACAGCAATTAAGGCATCTCAATTACAAGAACTCCAAATGTTGGTTCATTAAGCTAAATAATAACAACAACAATATTTAACTTAGCCTATTGTAACCAACAGGTACCTAGTAATTTACAATTAAAGTAGATAATTGGTACAAATTATCTCTTTTAACTCTTATAATACATCTTCTACTTGATGGAAAACACTGTATCCAATTTCACTTTTGTTGTTTGCCAAAAAACAAAATACGAACGACGACGACAACAACAACAAAAACATATAAGCTATACCCATGTTTCCCTATGACATTTGCAGGAGAAGGTAGATGGTAACTCCAAATAGTTATACTGTGGAGGCTTGGAAATGATTTTTATGTATCAGAGCATTGCAATCCTATCTCCTAAGTTGATAAAATATATTTATGTAATATAGAGGAAAGTTCAATAGAAATGTGATAAGGCAATGGGTTAACATGCTAAGCCAGAAATCAAAAACTTCCTTCCCAACTCAGAACACATTATAGTAAGATATTTAATAACCAGATAAAATAGGTCAGTCTCCCTCTTACTAATCCAAGAAACTTGGATTTAAAGCCCAGGTCTAGTACTGTCCAGTGGAGAATGTTCACTCATTCTCACTGTCACTCAGCATGCATTTGCATCAGTGTGTCAAATGTGGATGGTCAGTCTTCTCACCAGCCAGAGTTGTTGCAAGGTTAAAATTAAAGTATTAACTTTACAAATGCTTGAGAAATAAGGTGTTTTATCAGTCATAGTATTAATGTTTTATAATTATAGATCCATTTTCTGTTTGATAGTATTTACTCATCCAGGCTACACAATTTGCCTAGCTAGGGGATAATTAAAAGGTCTTCAGGGTTTGGTGCATTGTCACTTTCTCTTTGTTAAAAGACAGACTTATCAGCCTTTTCATTACCTTTTTTTTTCATAATCACTATGATCTGTGGGGGAGGTGGGATACTGGAGGCATAGCAGTGACAGCCAGGGGAGTAACAGAAAACACACAAAAAATGTCAATTCATTTTGAGTGTTTACTAACTAGTCATGAATAACTGTGCAGGATCATTCTCCCAATGAATGTGTTGGATAGAAAAGTCATGGTATTTTTTTTTCCCTAAGTATCTAAGGAAATGTTGGCATCAAAAATGCTTAATCAATTTCTTTTTTTTTTACTGTGAAATATTAAATAAAAATAAAAATTATTTTTTTTATTTTTATTTTTAATAAAAATATTAAATAAAAAATAAAAAACTTACCTATCTTTTGTTAACTGATTTTAAACAAATCAAGAGGCATCGTAAACAGAAAGCTTTACACATTCATTTAAGTGCTGCATAAATAAATATTATATGACAAACGACAGAAACACAAAAACATTTGCTAATAACTGTGGAGTGTCTATTATGTGCTGATCATACTTTTGATGCACTTTCTCACTTATGTTAACAACCTATAAAAGAGATGCCACTGATCTTGCCAGTTTACAAGCAAGAACGCTGAGTTTGCATAACTTGACATAATTCTAGAACTAATACTCAAAAGTCTTTTGCCATATAGCTTCTTTTTTTTTTTCTTTTCCAGAATGAGAATAAACCCTGTTATAGAAATTCTGGAGAATAATGAGTATACCTTTGGGGTGGGGGGCAAGGAAATGACAAGGAACATGAGACTAGCACCAGCTGCACAGTCCATAATTCAAAACAGATAATTTTATTAAGGAACATAGTTTAAATATTATAGAATTAGATGCTATTCTCGGCATACAAAATAACACTGATCACAAGAAACAAATTTTAATTTAAGAAGAAAAGGAGAATAAATAACCAAAATAATCAATAAAGAAGAGGCAAGGCTACAACTGATCACATTCTTTCTCTTTTGTGCTAGCACACGCTCGCTCTCTCACGCGCGCGCTCTCTCTCTCTCTCTGTTTCTCTCTCTCTGCCTAATTCTAAATAAGATTATAACTAAAATTATAACCACTCACAGAGATTATTTCATATTGTCGCCTTATTTAGAGTATTTCAATAAGCTGAATTTTCTCTTATTTTAAGGAAAATATATTATTTTCATTGTGGCTCAGAAAGAGAAGAGAGACAAAAAAAGTATTATAAGAGGAAGTCCACAGAAACAAAAAAACCCTTACTTTAGGAAAGAGAAAACACAATGAGAAAACGGTGATTCATCTACATATCTGAAGAAAGGACACAATAGTCCTGGGTGACCACAAACTGGAGCATTAAGTCAGTGCTAGGACCACAGAAAGCCACTTTTTATTTTCTCAGTTAAAAAAATTTCTTAAAGTTAGTGCCACTTCAAAAACTTCAACAAAGATGAAAGTATACAGGATACATTCTAGGGATATAATTTAATTTGAACGATAAAAAAAAAGCAAACCACTTTGGGATTAAAATTTACTCATCCAAATAAACATTGTATTAAAAAAATAAAAATTTTAATTATGTATATTAGAATTTAAATATAGTGAGAATGACAGATCAAAATGCATGAAAATCTGTCAAAGGTACTTAGAAAAATCATTAATAGTCTTAAATGTCTATATTTTATAGAAAAGCAGAAAGATGAATGAAAAATCTTAAAATTTAAGTTTAACTCAAAAGTTAACAAAAACAATAATAAAAAAGATTGAAAGAAACAATGAATATGAAGTCAGCAGAAAATAATAAACTAGACTAAAAAAATAAAGGAAATTGAATAATCAACAACTGAATGAAGAGTAAGAAAGTGCAATATTAGAGGCACAGAAAGCAGAAAAAAGAGAGGCAAAGAGATCAAAATGCTAATAGAAGTGTCCTTAAAACTCTGTGCTAATGAATCCTATTATCATGAAACTTTTGTTTGGATACAAAAATATAAATCACTAAACTGCCTTAAAAAGTAAAATTTATAAAGAAATTGAGAAAAAAATTAAAGTTAACCTCCTAAAGTGGTGTCTAGCCCAAACATTTCTACAAGTGATTTATTTCAAATTTTCATGAAATAGATCATTTTTATACTAATTGAATTGTCCTAGAGTTAAGGAAAATATGAAAAGCTTCTCGTCTTATTAAATGAAGCGAGTATAAGCTTGAAATTAAAATGTAATATAGGTAATAAGTTATTAAAAAGAAAAATAATATATGAAATAATATATGAAAATTTATGCAAAAAGTATCAGCAAAAATACAAGAATGATTTCATGTTCAGGAAAAAGTATACAATCACTTTAAAAACATAAAAATGCATATTTTACATAATTTCTAGTAGAATAGACCAAGAAAACTCTTTATCATAATTTAAAAAAACTTTCTTAAACAAATAGCCAAAAATCTTTAATGAGAGTATTAGAAGGATTCCCTTTAAAATCAGGTGAAAGAAAACCACAACAGAGATAGTTCACTTTCTCTCAGTCTGTTCAACACTATAAACATTGACTAAGGTTAAGGTGGTTGGTTACCAAAAAAGCAGCAGCAGACACCCCTTCTACTTTATCAAGAACATGCCCCTTTCCCAGTGACAGTGCTGATTGACTAAACATCAGCCAAACCACAGGCATTGGAACGTCAGCATTACTTAGAAGATGACAGTTTGACACACGGAACACATAGAAGGCAATTATAGAGAAATCAGTGAATGCTATGAAAAGCGAGAGTTAAATGAAAGAGGATGAATCACTGTAAATAAAATATATGTATGCACATTTCTCACAATCATAAAAAAATAGTCATTTAGAAAAAATGACAGAAAAGTGCTACAAGTTGTGAAGTTCCTCGTCATTAGAGGGATTCAGGCATGGCCTGGGAGTCTAGCTGGAAATAGCAGTGTCAGGTGAGGAGTAGGGGCTGGGGTGGGACAAAACATCAAGAGATAATGTGACCTCAAGTCTGCAGCCCTGTGGCTTTAGGCAGAATGCTGACACAGTGAAACCCAGTTTTTCTGTCTAGAAATTATTTATTTATTATGCTCAGTTACAGAGTGGTTCCAAGAATAAAACGACTTGATGTGTTTAAAACTCTTTAGAAACTGCAGTGGACGATATCGATGTTCACTGATGTTGATGTTACTGTTGTTATTGAACCAGATGGACCTTCACAATATTTTTCATCAATATGGGTTCTCTGGAGCCTATTCACTGCTGAGTTGTGATGGTCTTTTCCCCATTCATTACATACAGATTTCGCTACAGTGTCCCTATAAAACAGGAACTAGATGTCTCTATTCCTTCGGGTAAGTTTCAGGGTCACTTTATCTTACTTTACTGACTCTTGTATGTAGCCAGCCAGAAAAAGGGGAGAACCCAGTCATCCCTATGTTTTTCTAGGGTGTTATGGTCAGTCAACAACCCTATCAGCCTAAGAAAGCCCAGGAGACTATTACTTGTGTTGAATTTTTTTTAATGATTAATAAAGGGTTTGGATTATCACAAATAATCTTTTAGATAAGCTCTGGTGACTATAAGAGATAAGAAAAATTCTCTTAAGGATGGGATGTCATTTTAGATAGAGACTAGAAAAACCCTTACAGAGCTTTATATGACTTCTTCAAAATTTGTCCTTAGGAAAGAGTGGATTGAGATTGTGTGAGATGAGGACTGCCCAGGTGAGTTAATTCAAGCCATTTTGTAAAGCGAAAGGGGATTTTAATAGGATAAAAACAAGTATTATAATGTAAGAGAAAAAATAAAAAAGCTTTGGCCTCAGTGAAGAAATGACAAGTTGGCATTTCTTCCTCTATAACATAATTTTTAAACAATAGCAAAAAAGATTGTGGCCTTAGAGGGAACATAGATAAAATATAAAATAATGAAGAAATGTCTTTTGGTATTATAAAAGAAATAAAATCTTGTACTGATGTCACAGGTTCTTTGTTCCTCCATTTTTCTCAATTATGTTTATAAGTTCACATTACATGTTAATATCTTCATCAACCTTTTATAGTAATTTAATGTACACCCTCCATAGATCTGGGGAGAGGGCTTGAGAGTTTGAAATCCCTGGATATTACTCAGTTAATCCCACATGAATCCAATTATGACCGATCACCCTGAAAAGTCATCCTCCAGACTGAGGGGGAATATCTCACATAATGAGAAAATCACTCCCTAATAACAGAGCTAATTCTAGTTTTGAAATGTCTATAAACATTATAAAGTTATGTTTTTATATTGAACAAAAACATTATTTATAAGACTGTACTCAGTCTTAAGTCATTCTACCAAGAAAGATATATTTTATGATTTAATACTCTCTGATATGGAAGTTATTTTCATATATCATACAATGGTTTTTGTCTTTTTAATCCCCAATTCACCTAGTTATTTTAACTGTATCCCAAATAGTATAGTTTTAATTTCTATCCACTATCCTAGACAAAATACACTAAATATATTGTGAAGGTAAAACATCCAAAAGTTTGGCATCAGAGTCAGACATTAGAATTCTACTCTGGAATAATCATGTCATAATAAGGACTCACTTTTTTCTAGTATTGGCAATTAAATCTTCAAACCACAATTCAACCTTATGTGCACTAGTTGGTTGCAGCCCAAGTGATAACATATCCTTTACTAATGCATTGAGCAAGTAATAGTTTCAACTGATATCAATTCATCACTCTTTCCTTTTAGGTTATATTTACGTATCATTAAATATCCACCCCACTGGCCCATTATAATAATTTTTCCCTCAAGGATACCTTGACAATTTCAGGGGATTTCTAAGAATCCTCTAGATCTTCTAGCCGAGAAATATCATTAAAAAATATCAGATGACTAATTTTAAATATCTTGATTTTCATGAATCTTCATCTGCTCAAGGTGATCCCTCAGTAAATAAATATTCACACATCATTCGTTTGATGATATCTTTCCAAAAGTTTTGACCAGACTGAGGCCAAACTCATGTCATACCCTGATGCTCAAGGCATTTTTAGGAATAAACCTACTCCATAATTCTTTAATTTTTTAAATACAAGTTGACTGTGTTCATATATTACTTATGTAAATAAAAACTACATTTAGAGAGAGAAAAAGTCTGTAATGATCATTTCTCCCTATGTCAATGAAGGTAGAAGATAAAAGAAAGGAGATATGAGTGTAAAGTAGTTTTCATTTTTTTATATCACAAGCTACAGAAAATTATTGGTGTTATGAACTATGGAAGTCATGCCAAGTATATATCTATTAAGAAACAACTACAATCCCTTTACACACTGCAGATAAAACTTTAACATTTAGCTTCCATATTTCACAGGGCTTACAAAATTTGAATTGGTAATTAGAGTGTTGTTATTACTCAAAAGCTGATCAAAAGTCTAGAAACCCACTAGAGACCAGTTATTATGGAACAGTCCTTAGTTTAGACGCCAGGAACTACTGGGTTTCCTTTGCTGAGTCGAACATATATCTCCCATTCTCTGTGATTCAGTGGATGACACTTGTGCTCATCTTCCCTACTCTTCATTATACTGATGAGCTTTTTGGTCCCTGGGCAGTTTTCCCTTGGCTAACATATGTGAAAAGCATTTGAAAACTGTTAAGAGTTATGTAAATATATTAACAGTAACTTCACCGACTACTCTCACAGGATGATTTTTTGGAATTTTTGAATGAAAATGTACTTCAGAGATTACAAAGGAGGTAAACAAAGGTCCCGATTAGTTAAAAAGCTTGAATTAGGTTGTACCCCAAAAGTATGACATATTCATTTCTCTTAATTCTCAAGAGTTTTCCTCCAACTAACTAGGCTGATTCTCCTCTTTTATCTATCTTTAATAAAACACTTCAGAGTAAACTATTTTATAAAAAAAAAATTAGGCTATTTCTTTTTTTTAAACATGATGGGCTCAAGACAAAAATGATCAATTTTGTTCTTAGGATTTTTGGAAAGAGTCTGTCCTCTCCATTCTAAACATGTTTTTGCCCAATTCTTCAGCTTCTCACCTATCAAGTTATGGAATATTTGATACACCCACCTAATAATCAAAACATCCTTCATCTGAACTATGATCGACCCACAATATATAAATATTTTAAACTGAGTTTGTAAGTTAGCAGATATAAACTAATTCTATTAACTAATGATCAAATGAAATTTGAGGCATTAGTAGTAAGGATAGTAAGGATTGAATCATCCATGTATAACCCTGGATTGCAGATTATATAGCTGTTGTCCAATCAATTTACACAGAAGTGAGGATTTTCAAGTACCAAGTGTTGTGCTAAACTCCAGAGACATTATTGCATTAATGTGTCATAAACTCTATATTATTATTATTCTACATCCATTTTAAAAATCGAAATATCAGAAAGGACAAATAAGCTGCTGAAAGTCACTCAGTTGGCAAATGGCAAATGCCACATCAATTAGACTTCTGACCAGCCTTAGGAGAATCTTAAGAAGAAACACTTCTTTAGAAACAATCTAGTATTAAAGATTGACCTAGTTTTAAGACTAAATATTCTTAGAAGTATCTGGAAGTCATTATTTCCCAAAGGATTTTTTTATGGTTATGTTACAGATTTGTTATAGACCAGTAAAAACTTCCATACTGTTTAGTAGTAATTAATGCGGTACATAACTTATTATAAAAATAGAAGGAAAAAAAAGGATGAAAACAATGTAATTTAACTAGATACTTCAAGTGTGAAAAAAATTATAAAACAGATTTATAATTAGCCAGTTTGCTTTGTACAAATAATATCCTCATTGACTATTCTGAACTTTCAGAGTGACACATCAATGAACATAAACTTGAGAAGAGATGTGCCATCAGTTCTCATGAGTTGGAACAGCCAATAATATAATACCTCATGTTTTAAATTATTGAAAGATTTATAAAAATCTAAGGGGAAAATTTGAAGAAAATATTATATAATAAATATAAAATTACTTTAGCTTGATTATATTTTCACAGAACAAAGAACATTTTATTATTATTATTAATTTTTTTTTTTTACACCTACAGCACCTGGTCTTCCTAGGTGGTCTCCCATTCAAGTACTAACCAGGACTGACCCTGCTTAACTTCCAAGATCAGACAGGATCAGGCTTCTTCAGGGTGACAAGGGTGTAGACCATGAACCATGGCTCCACTGAGGGGCAAACACAAGACCTATTGTGTGCAAAGCAGAGGTGCTAACTGCTACACTGTGGGACCACATCCAAATAACATTTTCTTATAATTGCAGTACGGCTTTTCTTAAAAATGTTACAAATTCATTTTTACTTTGTTTCATTCATTTAACATGTTCTTAAATTTTTTTAATGAAAAGCAAGACTCTAAAAACTAGCATATTATAGCCACTGGTATGGTATTTCATGGGACAGGCCTTCAAGAATGTCTTTTTCCTCATTTGCTCTCAAAATTACATAATAGTTTAAGGATCTGTCATTTTTTATAGAGTAAAAAGATGAACGATAAATCTGAGTATTTAAAAGATACTTCTTAATCTTACATTATTTTCTTACATAAACTTTTAATGCTTCTTACGCAGAATAAATACTGTTCTTGTGACAAGCTGTTTAAAAGGTAGGTCGTGATTTCCATTAAACCTATTTCCTTAATTCAGATAAAGAAAATTAAAATTTTATACACATTTAAACTCATTTACTCTTAATATTTAACTTATTTACTCTTAAATCTACTAATATAAATTATCTCACAAAATAAAATATTGGCATAATATATTTCCTTGTCTGAGTATTTTTTTTTAAAAATTAAACATATTGTTCAATTTTTTCATTTTCAGGATTTTTATAGTCATCAAATTTGAATTTCACAAATTGAGCTCACCAGGAAAGACTTATAAATATTCAGCTTACTAAAGATTTTTATGAATCTCTGAATAACAGAGTTGACTAGTTCTCTGCAACAGTGCAAAATCTATATCCCATTGACACATTCTCAATAATACTTTTCACTATCATACTTTTTTCAAATAAGTTTATAGTTCCCAGTTCTAACATATTTTCATGATTTTCTGCTGTAAAAAATCACGAAAATCTGTTAAAAGTAGGAATTATAAATTTGTAATTATTAATTCTTAGTTCTCACAGCAATCTCAGGAAAGATAGAATTCTCATTTTTCTGATAAGAAATGTGAGGCAGAGAGAGGTATAGCAACCTGTCCAAGTTCATAGAACTAATTAGTAGCAGATCTGGAATCAAGCCCAGATATTGTGATTCTAGGGTTTATGTTTTTAATCTATCTTTTAATAAGAATATCCAATTTTAGGTTTTACCATTTTAAAAAAAACTATTATTAAAATTTATATTCATGTTAACTCCTTTATATTTAATTTATTTTCCTAAAAGAATGTTCTCAAATGCATGTATTGCAATAAATAAAAAAAATAGTTTGAACTAAAAAAGCATTTAGATAAATTTATATGCTAAAATATATTAATGCAGATATAAAAACAGAATATTATTCCTAGTAATATAATCTGGAAACACTGAAAAAATATAGTTTTTCCAATATTTTATATGCAACTTAATGACTGAACCCAATTTTGGAAATTTTAATTTGATATTTCATGAAGTTATGTGTAGGTGAAACCAAGGCTTTTAAATAATGTCCAGATTAAATCAAATGTTGCAAAAATTCTACTGCTTGCTTTTCCCAAAACACTAATTAAGGTTTTCCAGAATTATGCAACATCCGTCAAGTCATCCAAGTTTATTTCCCTTATCAGACCAGCCTACAACTAGAATTAAGAGTGAAGTGCTTTATTTTTCTCAATTACAGTAACACCTTCAAGATCATGGTCTGATTAAAGCAATCAACTGAATTTCAAAACCAGTCGAGTTCAGTACTGGGGAATACACCAATATATAATCATATACTTTCTTACAGTTTTCTCTGTGGAAATCCTTCCTTCAAAGTTTATATATGCCCATTTATTTAGAATAGCTTTTGTACATTCAATACTTCCTCTCAGAGGATGCTAGAAGTTGTATATTTCAGTTTCCACTGTCTCTCTCACTCTCGTTTGACTTCTCAGCTCGCCAGACACATAATAGAAAAAGATGTAATAATAGTCATTAACAGATACATTTGATTCTCTCTGTGCAAGTATTCACTCACAGCTCATTCACTTCAGTTGCTTTATAGAAAAACCTCTCAATTCATGTTCTCTATTACTGTGTTTTTGGCTTTAGAAGACCTTATAATTTTCAAAAGTTAGAGAGAATACTTCATGCAGTGAGAGGCAGGCGACTGAGCTGTATTGCCCCTCTGGCTCTTCAGAGACAACCATCACCTTCTCTACACTCTTCTGTGTGCCTCGGGGGGCTGCTCTTTAGGGGCTGTCTCAACAGACTGTCTTTCCCGCAGGCTTCCAGTGTGCTCAGCATTGTGAGGAACTGGCAGGAAGCACAGAAAGGGAGCAAGGTAGGATGTTTCTCTCCTGGTTCCTTCCTTCACTTCTAAACTGGTTGGTCATATCTCCCCATCAAAATCTCTTGTCAGACAACGGTAGAACTCCCACTCCAGGTTCTATAACCTGGTAGTCCCTTTCACTCTGCTGACTGAGGGATGACAATAAACCTTAAGCTCAGGGCTCTGTACTCTCTCTTGTTCACTAAATTTCCCCTCCTCCTTGAAAAGCAGCCCCTTTATTAACTTCTACTCAATTGCCAGCTCTTGACTTAATCATACTCTATAGATTTCGTACCCTTCTAAATGGAAATTTTGTTGTCCTGAAAAGTTTTTTAATACACAGACATTTCAGGTATTTGTTACAGTTTTCTCTTTGCCTCAGCAGCTATTGACAGGTGTTTACCCAAGGTTAATTATATCGCATTAACATTTACACTGAGGGCTAAGTGTGGAGCATTCCATATTGACTAAAATAGTATGTGACCTTTTTTTTCTTTGATTATTACTGATTCCAAATAAATTTTTGGTTTAAGTTCAATTTTGATGAAAACCCTCATAGACTTCATCAGTAACACCTCTATTATTTTTATGAATGTTATTTTTAAGTATTGGAAATTCTATTATAAATATTTTAAGAATAATCCACAAAAATATGTATAATTTGTTAATATCTCACCGTTGCTAAAATATGGTTCAATCTTAGAGTTCTAGAAAAATAACTAAATTTTTTTAAAGGTGATATTACAATTGAAGGTCTATGTCAAATTCAAGTTCTGTTTTTGGCACGAACTGAAAATATTTAGTTAGTTTTTTGTTTAATTTGAAGTGTTCATATAAAACTATAACTTTCTGGCTTATTTTAAAAAGTATGTTTACAATAATAGTCCACAAACTCATTCGGCAAACTGACTTAGGGCTGGGTAGCAGTTGCATTTCTTAAGCAAAGTGTGAATTAAGCAAATTCCCACAGTCTCCATCATTCCCTGTTCCTTACAAGTCTGATTCAGTTTTAGTCTACCTGCATGTGGCCACAATCCGTGTAGTTTGTGACCAGGAAGCTTTACTCTATCTAATATGTTTTTGAAACCCACACTTAATAACTCCCTGTATCTAAACCAGGAGTCAGTAAAGGCTCTTTTATGTAAGGTACCAGACAGGAAATATTTCAGTCTTTGTAGATATAGGGTCTCTGCTTTGCTGTTGTAGCACAAAAGCAGACATAAATAATATGTACACAAAAGGGTATGGCTATAATCCAATAAAAATTTATTTTTAAAAAATGAGAGTGGTGGTGGGCTCAATTTGACCCACAGGCCTTAGTCTGCCAACTCCTGGTCTAAGTAACTGGAGAATCTATAATATATTACTGAAAGAGATACTGTAATATATCCTAGGATTTTCATTTATAGATTTAATGTTTTATGAACAGAAAAAAAGGAAGGCTTAAGGATAAGGAAGGTGGCAGAGCACAGGATGAGCTGGTGTGTAGATCCTCAAAATAAAGATCCATATAACTGCAGGCATTCTAAGATTCTAAACCAGGAAAAGTAGCTTATGGCAGGGTTTACAGCTTCTTTTTAATTTTTAAGATATAAAAATTCCTGCCTCAGAACTTATTCTCAAATCAGAAGGCTAATTCCAACATCTTTTCTAAAATTAGGAGGTATTGACTTTTAAATGCCAATGAACCATACAGGCGAAAGAGAGAAATTTAGCCTCAATATGAGCTATAAAAGCTGTAGGTTCAAATGGATGTTGAAAAGGCAATGAGTTGTGGAAAAAGATCCTAAATTTTGGAGTTAGCTCTTGAACTTTTGAATGCTCTCATCTATCGTATTAGTAAAACAGTGATTAATACTGATTACTATACATTACTAGTTTTCTCACAGTAAAATTCAGGCATTCAGGTTCTCTTGGTTCAAATTAATCTTGGAGCTCTCCATGATTCTGAACTTTAGTTTGCAAACATCTGTAAGAAGGAATAAGATTAAATGAAAAAAAAATATTGAAAAGCACTGTATGAAATGTAGACAATAATAATTTAGGTATAAAACAAGATGATTTTCACCTATATTATATGTAGAAAAGTCCAAAATTAATTATTTCAGTTTTTATCTCAAGCATCTTTAAAATAAAAAAATAAAGGACTCTATATACTTAATAAGTATATTTTTAATACACATAATTATAGCAATCATTCATTCATACATCTAACATTCAACGATAAATGGTGTTTGAGTACACACAATATTTTAGGTATCATATTACTCTCCTCTTTCGTATTTCAGGAAACAAAATGAATTACATGCTATGATAGAAAAAAAAAAAAAAAGAGGACATGTTCAAGGAAAGTGCCCCTGAGGAAAAGATGTTTAAATTGAGGTATCAAGGATAAACTGAATCAAGCGAAATAAAATTATAGCTGGTAAGGCAGGAATATTCCTTGTAGAGAATATAGAATATGTAAACACACTGGGAAAAAAAAGAGAGAGGAGGCAAAGAGGTTAGCAAAGAATGATTATCCCTTAAAGTCAGGCTGGGAACAACTAGGCATTCTTGAATCCAGTTTGGCTAAAGCCCAGAGAGATGAAAGTGTGATGCACTGTACTCAACATTGTAACATCAGTATTCATTTCTATGTATATGTTACTTAGCCAAGGGTTGGTATCATTGTACTAAGGTCAGATAACACCATAGCTTTCAATCCCTTGGATATTCATAAGCAATTTTATTAACACCTGAAGGTCACATTTAACATTAAAGAGCAAGACAGAAATATGTATACATTAGTGGAATATAGATTGTGCCTCTGCATGGATAAATGCTTGTTGCAACCTAAATCCTCTAAATGCAGGGATTAAGAACAGGTAAGGAAATAGATGGAAACATTGTCACACAGGAATTGACATGGGGTAACTCAGGCAGCATGCAGCTAAATAGGTCCTGTGAGTCTGCACAAGGAACAACTTTGGGGAATCTGCAATATGTGAAAAAGAAGTACTACAATTTTTTTTGAACACTAATTGGTGTTATATCTACCAGCAACGGATGGATTATAAAGATCTATAACTACTATATTAAACTTTAGTTTTTAAAAAATGTGTGCATGAGAATATGTATATTTTCCTGTGGGAAGGGAGTTAAGCTCTAGTTTTTATCAGTCCTCTATAATTTTATGGACCATAGCTCTAAAGATGCCTTGAATATTATAAATTAAAGTACCAGATTAAGGTTGTTATTCTACCCAGTAACTACAGATTTAGGATTTAGGATGAATCAAAGAAATTTGCAATCTTTTAAGGTACTATAGATCTGTTTATAAAATGTATTTCATTAAAATAATTATATAACTGGTGATGAAACCACCCTAATCAGAATAAAATAGAGTTAGACTCCCTACTTAAATTATGTGTTCCTTTAATGGCAAATTATTAATTTTAATTTTTATTGAAAGCTGTGATACACAAAATGATATATAAGTAAAAAATATTTGCCTGCTATGATCTATAATAGTAAAGTGAGTATCTGTAAACTCTCTACCCAGCTTAAAAATTAGAACACATCATCACTTTTAAATGCCACATTGTGTTTCATAAAACTTGAGTAAGAACTTCTATAAACCATTTTTCAAAGTATTCTACTACACAGAGATGTAAAATGTGCCTTTGGCTGAAGATGACTGGCTACTTTTTAGCCTCTCATAGAGAAAATCCTTATCAATCAGCAAACATACTTTAGTTAAAAACGTTTACCTTAAATACTTGAGTCAAATGTTTAATTGGTGATAAACATATTAAAGGGTAGACATGTGAAGAATCTTTTGAAAACAGTTATTCTTTGCTCATTTCTTCTAAAATTTGATGCAGTTTCAAAAATGTTTGATTTTACTGCATTTTCACTTGTAGTATTTCTCTGGTCTCAATAAGCCAAGTATTCTGACTTCTATTGTACAACTAATCAAATAAAAGAATTAAGTTTTTACTATATATTTTATGCCATTTTGGCAGGTCATGACTTTAAAGAATGTGAGGTAACATTTTATTTACATTATTTCCAGTGGATAATAAGATGGAAATTCACATAAACAGATTTTTGTAATTTTTGGTCGTATTTAAAATTTAATAATAATTATTAAAGTTATGTAAGTTTCAAAGTTATAGCCAAAGCAAAAATTTTCAAATACACTTATCTAACTATAATATCTGATCTACTTTTTCAAAGGCATGTCCTATTTTGCTCTGTAGGAGTGCTACATTTTTAACAGTGTTTTTAGTAAGAAATGTTTGTCTCTCTGGCTGAATAGTTTTAAACACTAAATTGAAATTTGAAAAGGTTCTGAATTAATAATTTATTGACACAAAAGGAGTAGTTTGGCCCCCAAACTCTCAAGGAGATGAAAAAGGGGAAATGTGAAAAAAAATTTTCTTTTGAAAAGGTAGATATTCTAGAGTGAGTTTTTTTTTATTTGATTAATTTATTTCCATTATTCAATCATGGACTGAAATTAAACAGTGATCAATTTGACTCTGTGGATTCTTATACTCAATTAATTCCACAAGTTTTGGAAAATTATTCCAAAAATATATTTTCATGTGTTTTGGTGAAAGTGACATGCCATAGTAATGTACCAGTTTTTAAGAAATATGCCAATGGCTATAATACTTCATCTACAGAATAAAATGAAACTTTCTTCAACTGTGACAATACACAGGGTTGTTTAATATGTGCTTTTTTAAATGCAATTTTTTAAACCTGATATATCTTTCCAAGTAATAATTTTTGATTTTGTCTGTTATACAATGATGTAAGTCTCTGTGGATCTCCATTATTGGGGCAGTTACAAAAAGTTACTTAAAAATAACACGGTAAAGAAATGCTTGTTCATAACTTGTTCATAACTTGCATGAAAAAACTAGATATGAGATAATTTACAAACCATGTCAAGCTTTTCCTCTTTACACATGTACACATCTTAAATATGATTGTGACATAAGGAACATCTAAGGCCATTGGTAACTAAAGACAACTAAGTTAAGGTTGATTTATATCAAAAAATGCCAATAAACTTGAGCTGATAGAAATCTGAAATTGCATTTGTACTCGAGTGCCTAGATTAATCACATTTATACAAGTTAAATGTTTAATTTAGTTAAATGAATGAAGCATACCCATCCTAAAATTCTCTGACCTAAGGCTTTGGCTATCAATCAGGCAGATCAGATAGATTCCAGCTTCTTTCATACTTAGGGTTCACTATATATAATTTTACAAATGAATAAAAAATCAGTTATGAAGTAACTTTGCTAAACTTAACTATCATCAATCATCCTTGAAATCAGAAAAATTATAAAGAGGAGAAATCTAATGATACTTTAAAATCTGAGTATGTTGACATTCCTTCTATCTTTTATCAAATTTCTAAGAGTGTTGAAAGGGTGATAATTTTGCATTTGAAGATTCCTTCCTTTAGTGGAGTATTAGTTATATCCTAAGTATTATTTTTTTTTTAAAAAAAAGGCACTTAAAATATAATCAATGGGGTAATGTTTTGATTTCCTAAGGAATTTTGTTAAATGGAGAACTCAGTTCCTCCACAACACTTCATCATACAGCTTTCACTAGAAAGTAATTTCTGTGCTACCTTCACTTTGGTCTCCCAAGTATTTCCTCTTTCCAACTTCAGATGCTAATGCAGCACCTCAGTCTTCCTTTTAAAAAATCTTTGGTAATTCCACACTCAAATCCAATGATCTTTTTTCCAGAATGTGAGAACACATTACCCTTTTTGTATGTGTCTTTCTGCATCTTCTGTTTATATTCCATAATGTTAATATATCTGAAAGTAGAGAAACATTCTATATAATGTACCTACATCTTAAGAGCATAAATATTAACCATATTTTCCAAAGAACTGTTTACACTTCTAATACATACTCAAGAAATTACAATGGCTGACCTACTAATAAGCAAGTGATTCATCTCATTCATTACAAAATTCCAACTGTAGAGTGACTCACAATAGACCAGCCGTTTTGGTCATATAATCATTACATTCAGAATATCCACTATGAAAATAATCCATTTTTAAGGACAGGTTCTCTGAAGTCACTGTTCCTAGGTTTGAGGTATAGCTCCAGGACTCTTTAAGATTAAACTATAGTATCTACTCTATTAATGTTGCAATAAGGAGCAGTGAAATAGTCCATGTAATAGTACTTGGTACAGTCTTGGCACATGTAAGTATGTATAATTCTTGCTGGTGTAGTTATTACAGATTTTACCATTTTTTCAAATACAGTAACTCATTTACAAAGGCAAACACTACATACAGTAAATTCTGATTTGTAAACTTTCTTTCTTTCCCTGTGGTATTAGCAGAGTCTGTAAGCTTGGCTAGAAAGTGTGCTTTGTGACAAAAACAATTCCTAAGAAACTTATAAATAAGAGGTTTATAGAAAGCAAGGACAGTCAGGCTGAAGAGAAATTAGATGTCAAGGCCCTTGTGTTAGTATAATCAATACTCATAAAAATATTCTATTTTTTTTCTGTGTAGCAATAATCAATAGTACCATGTTTTTTTTTTTATTTCTTAAGGTATAATTTAAATTTAGTAAAATGTACAAAGCTTTACTGGATAGCTTGATTAATATTTATGTGTGTATATTTGTGTATATTTATGCGTGTATATGTATAGTCTACCCAAATCAAGATATAGAGAATTTCTATTCACCTAAACTTTCATTCTGCTCTTTTTTTAGTTAAAACCTGGCCCCTAGACATAATCTCTATTCTGACTTATATCGTGATCAACAGATTGGCCTTTTCTTGATCGTCATATAAATAGGTTCATACAGTATATGCCTCTTTGGTTTCTTTTTCTCAAAATGACGTATGTGAGATTTAGCCACACTGCAGTGTATGGCAGTTTGTCCATTCTTTTTTATTGATCAGTATTCTATTGTTTAGTTCTAACATAATTTGTTTATTTATTTTCCTGCTTATGCACAATTGTGTTGCTTCCAGTTTGTGCTATTTTTTCACTATTTGTTATTATTTATTTATTTATTTATTTTGAATTGAAGAAATTATTTGTCCCCCCCTCCACGAACCGTCCCCCTCCCTCCTACCCTTTGGTAACCACTCAGTTTTGTGTTATTATGAATAAAGCTGCTTTGATATGAATTTTGTGCATGTACGCACTCATATCTTTTGTATATATACCTAGAAGCAAAATTGCTGAGCCGCAAGGAAAGCATATGTTTATGAGAAACTGTCAAATAGCTTTCCAAAGTGATAGTTTCATGTTTGTATTTCCACCAACAATGTATGGGTATACCAGTTGTTCCACATTCTTGTCAACATTTTGTATTGTCAGTCTTTTTAATTTAAGTATTCTGGTGGGTATGTAAGGGTATTTTATTGTTGTTTAATTTGCATTTCCATGACTAATGATGTTAAGCAGTTTTCCAGATTTTTTTCTCCTTAATCACAGCAACAATGAAATTCATATTACTTTTTTTACTTTTTAAAAATTATATACACACATTCATTATAATATGAGAATGTGATATATTCAAGGACTGAGTAAATCCATCACATATGTCAATATGAAAAATATGTGAAAAAGTAGAAATATCTTGGTAAAAAAAATTAAAGTAAAAGTCCATGAGATTAATGAGCACAAAAAGAGGGTTTAATCTATTCTTATTTAGCTGCAGAATGTCTTTAATTCAAATTAATCTGAATTTTGCCCTAAACATATGCAATTAGAAAATGCATTTCTTGATTTAAAAAAATGCTTTCACATAATAATTTTATATCAATTTTCCAATTTTTCTATTTCTATATTTTATTATGAATAAAATTTCATTAAAGACTTTTTAAAGAACTCATTCTTAGCCTTTAGTTATACAAACCTTATTTTGAACTGAAGATAGCACCCTCTTTGCAAAATTAAACATATATATATCCTTGAGAAATAAAATTAAAATACTAAATTTAGATATAAGATGAGGAAAATATAATCAAAACTGAAAACATATAAAGAATAGTTTGTTTTAGAAAATAAATATTTTAAGTATTGAAATACATCATAAAAGATGTTCAAAAATTAATTTAAAACATAACTGTTTCCAAATAGAATGTTTTAAGAATGGTTTTCATGCAAGCATCTCTGAGTATCATAATATTGGCTTCTTTCAACAGATAGCAAACAGTCTATTGAAATGATTTACCATCAACAATTGACACATTAAGTAAACTATTATTTATATACTCATATATGCTTTCAGTCAGAGTATTAATAAAATGAGTTTAGGGATACTTGTTTAAAGAGTAGTTTCATCAACATATTTAATATGTAGTGTGAATTTAATACTACTATAACTCATTTAATTAAATTTACATTTTTAATATAGGTACAACTATTTAATATCAGATTTGAACATACCTTGAGGGATAAACAGGCAAGTTTCTTTTGAAAATAGTAGAGCTGTATCTTAATATTGTTTAATGAACTTCCCCTCTTTAGTTTCATTACTAAATCATTTAGTTAACAAATCAAATGTGAAGTAGCCATTCAAAAACAAAACCTACTTTTAATTCTAATCTTTGTGTTGCCCATGTCCAAAAATAATGTTTGCCATATGTCACACACACAAAAATTCTGATTTGCACAATAGTGTACCATCAAGAGAAAAACAGAGAAAAACATCCATGGTTTCCTAAACTCTTTGTTATTCCTATTTATTTTATAATTGATATAAAGCTTAATTTTATGTTTAAAACTTTTGGTGTGTGTCTACTTATGAATATATCTCTCTTGTGTAAAAAATCTGACATTAAATTTTACAAAAAATATCTCATTGCTGATGTTGCAAATTTTATGCATTAGTTACATAGGCAATTACAATAAAGCATTAATATACAACTTCTTTTTTTCTACTTACAATCTTATATTCTAAAATAACTTTGATAAAATATTAACATTCCTTGTTTCTAAATACTAACCATGAGCTATGATGACTATTAATATACTCAAAGTGAACTGGTCATTTACTGAATTTCTCTTCTTTAGGTATTTATTTTTTTCTGTTCTCCTATTACAATTTCCAATGTAAAGGTCACATATTTATTTGCTTATGTATTATTTGCTTATCTAAAATAGGTAATATACTATAAATATTTAAAATAATCACTTAGGGTGTATGTACACACACACACACACACACACACACACACACACACACACCCCTAAATTTACTATTATATAATTATTCAACAAATTACATTAAGCATATTAGGGTATATATCATATATATGTAAATATATATTATGTTCCTTAAATATATTATTCTTTAAACATTCCTACAATGGTTCTGAGAGTAATACTATTTAATGAGTGACTGATCATATTTGACAAAGAGTTCTGGCTCAGACTAAAATCTGAATATGCAAATAAACATTGGTGTGTTTCAAACTTGGCAAGATTAATTCTTTTGACTAATGACAAAGATAAGAAAGTAAAACAGTGTATTATATTCTATTAGGATGTCTAATAGCCAAAGCGATTTTAGATTAGATTAATTAGAAAAGCATGGGCATCTTAATTATATCACTGTAGAAACAAAGCAATAGCAGCTTACTATTCTCAATCATGACAACAGATCAAATTAGACAGGATATTTTGTTTCAGAAGATTTACACAAACAGATCATGGCATGAAAGAAGCTTGGGATGAATTAAATTTTTCCAAAGATTAATTACAACATTAAGTAAACTAAACAAAACCAGTATGTGGCAAAATCACAGGAGTGGATCTAATCAATTTTGAGTGAATTTAAAGTTGTAATATTTGATGGTTTTAAAAACACGTCACATGTATTTCCCAGAGTTACTTATGGTGCTTCATTGTCACTCTGAATCCAATACATGATTAGACCAGTGACAATACCTTTGACTCTGAAAGCCAACAGTCCAAATATTTTGACTGAATTAACCTATAGGTGATGCGTATTGGGAAGTTAAAACTTTTAACATTGGGTGCCCAGTTCAGAGCATAAGAAAATGTGTTTGCTTTTTTAAATTTCCAAATTATCTAACCAGGTACTTAGAACAAAACCTAATCAAACTAAATCTAACTACATTAAATGCCCAAACCTGAATAATGTCAAAAAGTTTTATTTCATCTTGTTACAAATACATATGAAGAACAGACTTACTCTGTCACCCAAGATCTGTAAAATGAAGAACTGTTCATAGGTTCAAATCTCTAACATGTTCTAAAAAGAAATCACCTAACTGCCCAATCTGAATTCAGAAATTTAAAAAATTTTTTACTTTGACTTTCTCTCTTTTTTGACTTTGACCATAAATCAGAAGCCATCAGCACCATCCCTAACTGCACGATAAACATAATAGATAGACTGTTTTGGTATCTTATGGGAACCAACACATTACCAATCTCTAGCCTCCAATGGTGATGCCAGGAACAATTTAATACAGTAACTGAGGATTCTGGACTTTGAGAAATATCCTGACTTTTATGCCATAATAACCATATTTAATTTAAAACAATGGGCTTAAAGAATCACAGAATAGTAAAAAAATAAAAATTCAATATATTTACAGAACACCCTTTAGCATCTTGTATTTTTTTTTTAGGCTAAGTTATAAATAAATAAGAAAGAGACTCTGGGCTTAAAAATATGGTCAATCAGATATAGATAATTTCATTCCCCCTAGCACCCAAAATCATGTGAGGTGATAGAAATCTAGAGTGGCCACGGATTAGTAATGAGGACTAAAGAATTCTACTCCCAGTATCCTAACCTACATGTTCTGATCCAGGTCTGTCGAAGCTCATTCTGTAATATAATTTTGAATCTGAGGGTTAGAAAAATGGATGTAAGTTCTAATATACACCAATTATAATTATTATTTCTGGTATTACTGATGCAAACAGAGACTCATATATAACCTGCTAATTTAAGAAATACTAGTGTTAGTATCACTCTCACTTTCTCCTTATATCAAAGTTGGTAATATTTTTTCAGTACTGATATAGAGTTAATTTCTTCTAAATGCATATTTTACAAATTTGCTAACAGCTGTAAGTAAAAGTATATTGATCCATTCATCCATTTATTTACAAATATTTATTGTGTAATAATGGCATACTCCAGAAATGTCGATAATGCCAATAAAATGGTTAATTTTTAAAAACGTTACAAAGCTTAAAATAGTTTACACTTATGTAATGTTTATTGCCAATTTATTAATATAGATATATTTTAAACCTTGAGAATTTTCTTAGAACTAATGTTTTATATTGCAAGTACTCATTATGTTGAATGGGAAAGATTTCTAATTATTTCCTGTATAAAACCTATTCTCTTTTGAAAATAGATAAATACTATCAGGCTGAAGTATATCCTGGAGCAATGCAAATGGTTAAAGGTTTCAGTTTCCAAACCCTTCTTTGGAAGCAAATTAAGTAGAAATTACTGAGATATCAACACAAGTGTAATTAAGCAGAATGAATACTAATGATCAATAGTAAGATGGTCCACGGGTCAGTGAAATAACTAAGCAAAGTGGTAGCTGTCAATAAACATGAAAATGTGATCTAAGTCAACTGAATGCCATAGGCTAGCAGAGCAACTTTAACCAAGGAATTCAAAATATTGCTAAAAAGTTAATGTCTATTATAGCCTGATTTCTTGGATGCAAATTCTTAAAACATTTCTACGTATGTGATTCAGATGCATTCTTTAAATATTATGCACAGATTCCGGTGCCACTTAATATTTTCAATGTTAGAATAGTAACAACTTTCTCATCTTTATATATCTTTAAGTGAATTTGGTTTAAGTAATTATTTAATGATCATAGTCTGAGTTCCTAGATCTGGCGGTCTATTTGTCAAAATCACCTGCATTTGCATTGTCCAACAGAGGTTTCTGAATCAGAAAACTGAATGAGAATGACTTTAAATCAATCACAAGCCCCCCAATTGGCCATGGTCCCCAATATTCACTATTCTATAGGCACTTTCTGTTACTATTCATGTTAATTTTCTGGCTCTGTAGGCATTTAAATTTGCAAATTCTGAACTTAAATTTTGCCATACTAAAAACAACACACACACACACACACACACACACACACACACACACACACACACACACAGAGACACACACACACACATTGATTAGTATACATAAAATAATATATAGTAAATGTTTTATAACACATATATTCAGAAAAAAATATGGGAGGTTTAGTTTCTATTCTCAAGCCTTGAACTTGCCTCTGACTTTAAATGATAGTTGATGATCTTGATTCAAAATTAGGTTTCTCGCCCTTATAAACACAGTTGCTACCTCAGCTCTTATTTTGTTCCAGACAATATAATTTGATGGATTTCTTCTATAAATCGTCTGATTTTTCCAAGTAATGGGGCTCTCCATGGAGTTGGTAGTTCAAAGGAAACTAATTCTATTTGGAGTTTGATTGTTCATTTAATTGGCTGACACCCATGCCAAACTTACCATAAATTTATTATGAAATTTATCATTGTCAACTTGGGCTTCTCTACAAGTAACCACTTCTCCCTTAATTATCATATCCATTAAAATTCAACCTCAGTGCTTTTCCAAATCAAAGGCTCTATACTTAAGTTCCATAATGCTAAATGCAACTAATTTTGGTTTATATATAAAGTTTGGAGAACAAACAAACTTAATCACTTGCTTTATTTCAGCTAGAAATTTTGTTTTGTTTTGCTTTATGTGTGTATGTGTTTTGTTGCTTTTGTTGCTGTTTTTAAATCTCTGTGGCATTCCTACAGAGCTGGTCCATCATCTGCTTAGATTCAGCCTATAGTGATTAATAAGTTTCGGTTGAATACACCATTTCTGATGGATTATCACATGATATAAAGCATTCTCTTCGGAGCCTATGGCCATTATCATATGTAGGAAGAGGAGGCTGCAAAACACCATGACCTTGTCACGCCCTGTTGGAAGTGGATTGGCTGCAGCTATTCATTGACAGGACTCAAGACTTAAGTGCTTTACGCACCAGAACTGACAAGGTCAGAGCAGCTCACAGGTAATCATGAAACCAATTCAAACAGCTGTGCTTACACAATGGCTTGACATCTGTCTTTGCTTGCTCCTGGCTTATATGAATGATCGACCTCTATACAAGTCAAAACTAACAATGTACCATGCCGTAATTTCATTTTATCAAACTATTATCAACATCAGCAAACAGTTTTGCATTCATCTGGAGTTCTTGGATTCAGCATCTCAGTGTTGGAGATAAATATACATGTTTACCTCTAAATTCATGCTTTCCTGTGAAATATCTATATCATAAAAATGAGCTGAGCCAGTGGCTCCATCTGGTTAGGGAGCTCAGTTGGCAGTTCTGCCTGGTTTGGATCCCTGGCCAGTGATCCACCTTGAACGTGGAGTCTGTTGTACAGAACTGCCTGGGCAGGGGAGCAAACTCTATCCAGGTGCAATGGCTGAGTATAACCTCCAATCTCACCTAAAAAGGAAGCTTAGACAGAGAACCCTAGCAGCTATGGAGCCCATCCTATAGCTTCACTTGGTCAGGGAGCCAAGCCAGCATCCCTACCCAACTATTAAGTATAGCCTCTGGCCCTGTAAAACCAGGGAGCCTGAATAGAGACCTTGTGCAGCCTTGGGGCCCAACCTGCAGCCCTGCCTTGCAGCAGAGCCCAGCCCATGGTCCTATAAAATCGCTGAACACAGCCTGTGGCCTTTCCCAGGCAAGGAGCCTACACAATGACTCCTCTGACTCACAGGTCATAGCTTGCTACCCTGCCTGATTACAGAACACAGGCAGATGTCCTGTCCTACCATGAAGCTCTACCTGTGAACCCATGTAAACATGAAATGCAGCCAGTGTCACATCCTGTTGGGGAGCACAACTTGAGAGCCCAACTGACCAAAAGCAATTGTGGACCACAGTCTATAGCCCAACCAGTGGAGTCCAACCAGTCACCACACCACAAGGGAACATAGCCTGTGATCTTGTCTTATAGTTTAGCTCTGAAGTCAGAGCCCAATTTAATAGCAAAATAATAAACTCATTTAAAATGAACAGACATTTGTAAAAGAAGATATTTAAATGGCCAACAGGCACATGAAAAGGGATTCAACACTACTAATCATCAGAGACGTGCAAATCAAAGCCACAGTAAGGTATCACCTCATACCTGTTCAATGGTTATTAACAAAAAATAAAAACAAACAAAC